>OVBE01012860.1:0-13090 GCA_900406425.1 Iberis pinnata
ATTGATCACGTAGGGAAAACCCAACTACCATTATCACTTTAAAAATTCCTACTATCACAGGGGAACTGACCGTTGATAATGAGATCTTACGATCGGAGTCGTCCATCCGAAAAATTGTTCCGAGACTCTCTGTTGTTTCCTGATGGACGACATTATAAAAACAGAGTAAGTTTCGTCCATCACTATAGTTAGGGGATTTCGTGTACTACCTTTAAGGCTGTGGTCATTTGTGCATTGGAATGTGCAGTGTTTGGAACTTCTACCCTTTGCCCTCCATCCGCTAAAGCATCCTGGAACAATGGGATGTAAATATGATTTATACTTTAACAACGAGTAGAAAATATGTGTTCATATTAATTTACGTCCATATAAATAAAGTCTACGAACTTAAAACTATTGAGGTCATACAATCTGTGTGGGCGATGCCATTTTAGGTTCAGTCTGGTCTCTCTCCCTTTTGTCCTCTCCAGTGAGCCGAGTGTTATGGTCTCCAATATCATGACCTTGGTCACTCCCATCGACAGCCTTTAGATTAAAATTGGAAAAATCCATTGAGTTCATGGAGAGAATACAAAGTAAGGATTTGAAGGTCAATAGAATTTTGCTTACAGTTAATTCACCATCCAAAGATTTCCTAAGGTCTGAAATCACCACAGACACTTCGTTGTCAATCTTGTCCTGAAATAAAATAATGAAATTCTGTTAAGTATATTTTATGATTGTAATGAATTTAATAACCAGTAAGCCTAACCTTCGCAAAGGACATAATATCCTCGTCCTTTTTGTTTTTGGTTAACTCGTCCATCCTTTCATTGTCCATTTCCTATTACAAATAAATAAGTGGACAATATAAGTAAGTATTGAAAATTAGGTGGGTAAGGTTATTAATTTAAACAATTATAATTCCATGCGTACCTCTTCTGAGGAAGTTTCCTCGTCAGAATCATCTCATGAAGGTAGCTCTACTGTTGGGAATTGATACCTCTGTTGTGTAACAGGTTGATGATGGCCCCCTCCAACATTTTCTACTACTTTCTTCTCAGAAGTGTGCTAAACATAAAATAATGAATCCAATTGGTATGTTCTTCAAGATTAGCAACGATAAATAAATTGTTTGATGATCTCATTACCTTCTCCGTCGAGATTAGCTTCTCTTGTTCTATTGATGCATTGGACACATTAGACTTTGTTTCGGCTCTTTGCTGAAGACGAAACCATACCATAACTTAGGCCAGGAACGGTTTTAATTAAATGAATATATTAAGAAGTCAGCTAGAAACTCATACCAGAGTTTGGGTTTCGTCCACGGTCACACCATGTGCTTCTTTTTCAATGTTTTCCTGACATATAAAAAGAAGCTTCAGTGTATATAGTATGTAATAGACATTATGTTAATTTGAGAAAGTAGTAGCTGATTCATTCACCTTTCCAGGAGACAAAATGATTTCATTTCTCTTGCTTCTTTGAGAGTCGTCCATTTCATTCTCGTCCTCGTCCTGTATGAAATTATCATTCAGCAATAGAGGACCAGTATTCTGAAAACGTTAGAATTATTTACGTACACTGTCTTCTGAACAATCATCCTCAGTTGACTCTCCAGAAGGTATATCTACTATACCGATCAGGCGAGTACGAGGGATTGCTCCTTGTCCAACCAACACACTAACATTCTTCGTAGGCATGCCCTACATAATAACATATATGCTGAAGTGTTGTTTTTATTGTCAAGTAATAGAGACCAGAAGGGAGTGTTTTCTTACCATTTTGGTCTTCATCCTGTGGACAGTAATAAATAGCGATGTCCGTGAGATGAGCGACGTTGTAAATTACAATGGACAGAAATAAAAAAGTTGGAAGACATGTTTACTTACAACGAATCCTCCTCCCATTGTGGAGTCTGCAAGGACCTTCGGATCAATTGTCAATGGGTTAACCTCAGCTTCAATATTGTCCTGCATGAAGTGGTCCATTGTCTGCTACGGATAAAATGAAAGCACATTTACTCAACACAAAAATGATGCATGGTAATAAGTATGGGTGCTATGGATTTGACTTACAGAGATTCCTCGACCATGTTGTGATTTTGTTAAGTCTGCAATTACTTGAGCGTCCTCAGCAAAACGTTCCTCTTTAACAGGGATCTTGTCCCCCTGTAGAATGGACCATGCCTTTGTTACTCGTTTTCCGTTCTGAACTCTTTCTTGGTGATTCAGTTTGTGTGTCCAGGACATGTTTGCTCTTACTCTGCAAGATTCCAGAAAGCCGCAACTCACAGATAATATTGTTCATGATTTCATCCATCATAGACTTCTTCATGCCCTCAATAAACCTCCTCATATCGGCATCCCGTGCCGCATTTAGGGAGTCCATGCGTTCGTAGACAGCTTCTAGATCAACGCCACCATAATCTTGTCCTTCTTTCTCTGGTCTATTCCTTTCTCTTCCACGGGGATTTTTTGGTTTCACTATTGGTTTTAGAGCTTTGCCCTTCAACTTCAGATCAACAGCAATCAACGGCCACTTGTCGTACCCACCAGACCATATATCCTTGTTGAACTTGAAGTTTTGGCCAATTAATAGTTCGAGGTACTAAACAGACTGATCCTCTACTTCATTGTCCTATTCATTAACATTGTCGTTAATCATTCGGGTACTATCTTCAAGATATGGCCTCACATACAGCTACACAAAATTAAAATCAAACATTATTAGAAACTTTCATAGATAGCTAATATGAAAAAACTTATAAAATAAGACTGTATATGTACTTACATTTGGAATGTGCTCAACCTCCATAATTTTTGAATTATGGAAAAGCTTTAAGGCTGTCAAACTTTCTACTGCTTCATTTGTGAAGGTGTTCTGGTCCTCTGGATCCGGTAAAAAAAGTTATAACTCAGGAATTGCTTTGAAGAAAAACAACTGGAACGCGAGGGGGAACCCATGAGCCACAGTGTGTGACTGATTAAATTTATCCTCCAACACCTTCAGTTTCTTGCACTTTTCTCCGAGTTTCAACATCCTCAAAGTCAATCTGAAAGACTCCCGACCCCATGGATATTCCTCAAAAGAATTGATATCTTTCACCATCTCCACGATCGGGGATGTAGGTCTAACAAGCTGCTTGGAGCAAATCAGTACTCCTTCGACGATTACAATTAGTGCAAATTTCCTGCGACGATCAGATGGCATTCTATCACGGTGTGGGAGGAGAGAATCAGCCTTCAACATGTCGACAACATCTTTAACAGTGATTTCGTCTAGGTCATCGGGAAACAAAACACTACAATACGGATTTCTAGGATGTATAGGGTTTTGCAACCTCTTGATTTCCTATGGTTCCGGATATGAACCACAGTGTAGACCGGTGACTATACCAAACTCCCTAAGAGAAAACGTAAAAGGGTGTCCACCAAATATGAACCACATTTCATGCCTCTTCACCGTTACTAACGATCGACAAAACATTTGGTGGACCAGTTTCTCAGAAAGGGACGATTTTTGCATGGGTAATTCTAGAAGGGGTCCAAAAGAAGAAGCTTTTAGAAACTCGAGGTCCGGCGTACCTCTCAGAGCATCAACAAGGTCCAGAAGAAACTCGGGCTTCGAATAGTAATTTATACGCCCACTAGGAGGATACCGGCCACTCACGAACAACCGCTGCGGGAGCTTAGATGGGTCAAAAACAAAATCTCCCGGAATAGTTTCTTGAACCGGATCTCGAGTTTTGTCCACCACTGTATGCGCGGGATCCCGGTTCCTCTTCCGATTTGATGTCCTCCGACTACTAGATGCATCCATTTAGAAGTTTACTACGAATTTATAGAGGATATTTGAAAAACACAGAGAGATTTTGCGATGGAGAAGAAGATTAAACAGTAAAAAAGAGAGAGAAATGTACTGATGTAAAAAAGAAAAGAGAGAGAAAGTAGCGAGTGGTAGAGGGGGGAGTTGAACCGTGATTAGATAGTTGAGAGAGAAGAGAGAGAAGTTACTTTTACCTTTAAAAAAAAATTAAAAATAACGTTCGACTAATGAGCGCGTGGATTCAATCTTGGTGAGGGCATTTTCGTCTATTTGGTACATTTTTTATGGTATGGTCCGAAAGAAATGGACATAGTGATACATGCGCTAATTAGAGTTGGTTTTCATGGTATGGAAAGTAATTTTCTCTATAATTAAATAGAGGACTATAAGATAAAGAAAGATGCCTAAAAACTAGATATGAACATGTAAGAATATTATACTAGATTCTCTTTAGAGAGTATAAAAAGGGAGCTCCGGAGGATTATTAGATTCATTTCGAACTTTTACCTTAGACCTAATTCAACATGTGAATTAGGATCTGAATCTCTTTTTACTAATAAAGCATCTATTCTAACAATTGTTCTCATAAGTCTTAATCCAATTAAGATATGTTGAATCCTGGTTCAACAATAGGCTAAACTGATAACTTTAAGAAACCGAATGATTTTTCCATAGCTGTTAAGAGTACTAAATGTCAATATAAAGGAGATCTATCAGATATGCTAACAAAGATAATGACAAAATATGATCTACAACTATGTAAAGACATAATCAGGATTTTTGTTCTGAATATGTTTAGAAGAGGATACTTTAAAAGTTCAGTTTTCAAGACACGCAACACATTTAAACCGAAAAATCCAATTAACATGTTTCTTCAGCCATTATGGCAACAATACAATGCTGTTAGTGTTTAAAGTCGCAACACTATCATCGTCGTTCACACACGATCGAGAACTCTACATGTAAATAGAGAACTTCATTTATTTAGTTTTAAATATTGTGATACGGATTGGGCTAGTGATAGAGTAGATAAGAAGTCAACAACATGATATTGCACATTCATAAGAGGGAATCTAGTGACATGGAAAAGTAAAAAGCAAAACATTGTGTCTTATTCAAGTGTAGAAGCCGAGTACCGAGCCATGAGGAAGCTCACAAGAGAGCTCACTTGGTTGAAGGTATTGCTAAAAGACTTGGGCATTGAGATAAAAAAAACCCTATCACGATGCATTGTAACAATCAAGCCGCTATACACATTGCCTCAAACAATGTGTTCCATGAAAGAACAAAGGATATTGAAATAGATTGCCACAAGGTCCGAGAAGCCATTGAGTTAGGATCGTAATCCTGCCATGTTACACAAGAAGCCAAGACTAATTAGCTGATATCTTCACCAAAGCCGCAAGCTTAAAGGTTTGTGAGTCCATTCATTCAAGACTTGGACTCACAAGCCTCATCAAGGAATAGATCCTCTAGTCGTGAATCCTACACTCTTTTTCCCTTAAGTGTGTTTTTATCCCAAGAGGTTTTGCACACTAAAATTTTAACGAGGTAAGATATCACATATCCAAGCTTAGACATGTACCAAGTCTAAGCTGAAGGGGAGTACTGAAATAAGAACCAAAGAGAAGAAGTTATCCACATGTACCCATCCATGAGAAGCTATCCACAGGTGATAAGCTATCCACATGTTCTCATCCATCCAGAAAGTGCTATCCACATACATATCAAAATGAAGACATGTGTATACAAGAAAGAGATTAAAAGCTTCTAGAAAGTGTCTCCAAGTCAAATATAACCGTTGGAATTAAACGAAAGAGAGTAATTAGTTACAACTCATCTCCATCCTATAAAAGTGTATAATTTCTGTCTCTAACCCTCTAAGAAACCTGCTAGATAATAGAGTTCATCTTCTCTCTAATTTGATTTTTAAATCTCCTGTAATTTGAATCTAAGTTTTTAATGGAAGATTGTCTTTATGTTTTCTCTTCCTTCTCTCAAGTGTTCTTTATTTTTTGTCATGTATCAATCTCTAAAAAACTAACAAACCCAAGAGAAATGAGCTTTTGAGAGTTTTACAATCGAATGTATAACTTCGATTTTTTTATTCTTTGAGAATGATAAAACTTATTTTTTTTTATCTACGCTCCGACTTTTAAATCTCAATAGTAAAGTCTGTCTTTGATTTTTCCTTTTACAATTTTGATTTCATGTAAATACTGAAATAGTCTGACATGGATTACAATGCAACACAACACACAACACTTATATATTAGGTTATAAACTCTGGAATACCAACATATTTCTATTGCAAAAGCATGTCTTTTGCTTCTCTTCTTTTACAATATTTATTTCACGTTTTATAGTAAACTATATATATTGAAATAGGCATACGTTGATAAAGAGACCTTATTTAATTACCCCTCCTCATCCTCACCAAATTCGTAGATGTTATCGCGGTTCAACGAACGATAGCCATACGACGTCGTTGAGCTTCCGTAGGTAGTTTAACATCGTAGGCTAAACCGTTAAGTTCAAGAAACCGAATAATGTACCAAGAAATGTCGATTTGCCACCATTCGAGTCCTTGTCTTGCCGATGATTCAAACGCATGATGATTGTTGTGCCAACTCTCCCCAAATGAAAATACAGATAGCCACCTTCCAACAATTAATCCATATCATTTAATCGATCATTATAATTGTGATGCGTTTACAATAATAATAAGCTTTTAACCATTCATGTGTATTTTCACATTTTGGGAAAGTTTCGTGGAAAATATTTGATTATTCATGCACAAACTAAAGATTTTAAAACCTTAAATAGTACTCCCTCATTCTAAAAGATAGAGTGTTTTGGTTAAAAGCGCGCATATTAAGAAATTATATATTTTTTTATTTATTTAAAATATTTTATATATTATACATTAAAAACATTTGACTAATCAATAAAAAACTAACATTTTATTATTGGATGTATACTATTTAATAGTTTTAAAATCTGCATAGAAGTACGGAAGCATCTTATATTTTGGAATATAAATAATGCTCTAAAATATTCTATATTTTGGAACGGAAGAAGTATAATAATTACATACCAAACATTACGCGAAGTGTCATTGGTCTTCCAAGTTCGGCTACCCCAAATATGACAAAGTGAGTTTATGAGGAAAGTCACGTGCATTCCTAGTGTTCCTCCAACACCCTACACATCACCCACCAAATTAATTATTACTAATTCTACGTTTGAAACCTTGTTTGCACCTAATACGACTAGACTCCATTTTGTAAAGAAAACCAAAACAGGTAGAGAGATTTGAAGTACCATTCCCCAAGTAACGAAAGAGAAACCACCAAGATAGAAGAGAATAAGACCCATTCCTATTATGTGAAAAACCACCGTTTTGTGAAGAAACCTATAAAACCATTGCCTCTTCAAATCCTCCACATTTGTTCTTCTTCCACACTGTACCAATTTTGATCTTTTGGTTACAAATAGATGATCTATGACGTAAAAAGAAGAGTATTTACAGATTTCACCTTTTGAACAAGATAGGTAGAGTCATATATCCATAGAAGATGACTGAACCAAAAGCCTTCTTTAGGACTATGTGGATCACGATCTGAATCCGTAAACTGATGATGATACCTATGTGTACTCACCCAATCAATCGGATCTCCCTGTATTAAACATATTGTATATTTGATTAGCAAGATGTGGAAATAGTATATTTTCATACACTTGATACAAAAGATGTGATTAGATTTCTCTGTATTTTTAGGATTGTATATAAAAAATGTAAACCTCTCATTACAGAGATTGTAATTCTACATGATATCAAAGCCTACAATTCTTTGTGCTTGTTTTTTTTTCTTTCTCTGATCTAGTCTGTATCTAGTTGATACATGGCTTCAAATCATTCTACAGCTTCTTATAGTGTCAATGTGTCGCCATATACTCTTGCCTCATTTGATAATCCAAACTTATTGATTTCTTCTTTTTTGTTAAATGGAGACAATTATAACGAATGGTCCTCATAAATGTTTAATGCTCTACAGACAAAGAGAAAACTTGGTTTCATCGAAGGAGTCTTGACAAAACCTAATGCCACAGATAAAAATTATGAGAATTGGCTAACAGTGAATTCATTGATAGTATGTTAGATAAGAACCTCCATTGAACTAAAGGTGAAATCTACTATCCCCTACATATATGATGTTCACCAGTTATGGTACATTCTCAAACAAAGATTCTCGGTTGGGAATCATGTCCGTATTCATCATCTCAAGTCCCAGATTGCTCGATGTCGTGAAGAGGGCAAATAGGTTCTTCAGTAGTTTGCCAAGCTATCTTCTTTATGGAAAGAATTGCAAGCCTATTAGTCGGTTATTAGTTGTACATATGGTGCAGCTACTTCGTTTGTCAAGGAACGAGACCAAGAAAAGGTTCACCAATTCATAATGGGCTTAGAAAACGTGCTTTTGGAAGTTTGGTATTGCACTTATCTCTCTCGATCCCCTTCCTGAAATTGGAGAAATTTATTCAAAAGTAATTCGAGAGGAATAGAGGTTGGATGCTGCCAGGGACAAAGAATCTCACCAATCTATCGTTGGTTTTGTGGCTTGTAATGTCTTACCATGTCGTGATCAATCCACTGAAACTGCAAGTTCTGGTTCCATTCTAAAATCGTGTTTGTCATGTGCTCACCATGGTCATGCCGGACATGGAAAACGTGATTGTTGGCAATTGATGGGGTTCCCAAAGTGGTGGCAGGAACGCACATAAAAGGCCCGTAATGGCTTCGTGGCTCAAAAAAGGGATGTGGTTTCTCAACACATGCTACCACCTCTAATGACTCTACATTTCAAGTCTTTTCTTGTGATCGATGGAAGGCTTTAGGTCAGCTGGTTCAAGAACAAATGTCTTCTGGTTCAACCGATAAATTGTCTGGTAAGACAATATTGGGAGATGTTATTCTTGACTCTGGTATGAGTCATCATATGACATGGGATCTTACTCTCTTGTCTCAAATCCACACCATATCTCCTTGTTTAATTAGTTTGCTGATGATAGTAAAACTCGTGCAATTAGTGTTGGAATTTTTCATCTTACAGACTCTATTACGCTCACTAATTTTCTGTTTGTGCCTTCTCTTAATTGCACATTAGTCTCAATTTCAAAGCTTCTTAAGCAAACATCTTTTCTTGCTATTTTGGGACCGTATGAAGACTCTGATTGGGATAGGCAAAGAGCATCATGGGATGTACGTGTTGTCGAAGCTAATTCAGGCACGAGTTCTTTATGTTTCACGATAAGATGATCCTTTTCTTTGGCATCGATGTCTCGGCCACCCGTCATTTTCTGTGTTTTATGATTTGTCATTTATTTATGGTGTTTCCTAATAACTTAAATCTTGCCCGTGTGACAATTTTTTTCTAAGCAAAATAAACTCGTGAATTTTCTTTGAAAGTTCTAATAAAGCGTTGGATTTATTTGCACTTATACATGTCGATTTATAGGGTCCCTATCGTGTACCTTCTTCCCGCGGTGCGGTTTATTTCTAGACGATAATGGATGATTATTCTCATGCCGTTTGGACATACTTATTACTTGAGAAATCATGGGTTCAGCGAGTCTTGGTTGAAATCTTTACCTATGTTAAAAGGCATTTCTGTAAACAAGCAAAAATTGTTCGTAGTGACAATAGAATGGAGTTTCTTTGCTTAGCTTCATACTTTTGTGCCAATGGGATAGTGCATCAAACCTCTTGTGTATCAACGCCTCAACAAAATGGATGTGTTGAGTGCAAGCATTGTCACATTATTAACATATCCCAAGATCTTTTATTTTAAGCTCATCTCCCAATTCGTTTTTGGGGAGAAGCAATAATGACAGCGGCATCTCTTATCAATTGAACTCCAACAAAAATTCTTAAAGGAAAATCACAGTATGAGATGTTATTTGGCTATAAGCGGTCTCGTAATTAAGATAAATCCAGTCTTAAAAGTTGGAAGTGTCTGATTCTTGGTTATACATTTGGTAAAGTGGCTGGAAAGTCCTCGATCTCTCCACGCAAGAAATCTTTACATCACATGATGTTGTGTTCAATGAGGCTGAGTTTCTTTTCTCTGTTGCACCAGTACACTCGCCTAGTTCGTCTTCTTCTCAACGTTCAAGTACTAATCACCTTGACGATGACTGGATAACTCCCTCTCTGCTCCCGGACAGGGGGAGTACTGCAATTACAATTGAACCTACTGTAGTTACAGTGGAACCTGCAGCAGCTGCATCTCAATTATCGCCTGTTGTTGAACCAATTGTAGATCATTGTGTTGACCGGCCAATTGATGTTCTTCCTGTTCTAGTCACTGACCCACCACGTCGTAGCTCTAGGGACGGAACCAAGTCTTTCAAACTCAATGATTATGTTGTATACAATGTTGTTTCTTCATCACCACCCCATCACATATCTTCCCCATCTTCTTCATTATCTTCAACAATTCAGGTATGATTCCTTATCCGATTTCTTCTTATACCTCGGATCAAAATTTTACTTCTGCTCATCAGTTTTTCTTAGCGGCACTCACAGCCACTGTTGAACCAAAACATTACAAGGAAGCTTTCGAAGACGACAGATGGAAGGATGCGATGCAAACTGAAATTGAAGCCTTAGAACTCAATAAAACATGGAGTATTGTGAGCTTACCCACGGGTAAAGAGGCCAGAGGAAGTCAATGGGTATTTCGTGTTAAATATAATTATGATGGTACAAGTCTCAGGGAAATAATCAAATAGAAGGGGATGATTATAATGAGACGTTTGCTCCGGTAGTGAGGATGACTACTATTCGCACTCTCATTTGTCTTGTCGCAACAAAATATTGGGATGTACACCAAATGGATGTGCATACTCCCACGTGAATTTAGACGAAGAGATCTACAAGAAATTACCTCCCGACTTTCATCACACTTATTCTAACAAGGTTTTTCAGAAATCTTTGTACGGTCTCAAACAAACAACTAGATGTTGGTTCTTTAAGCTCTCGCAAGCCTTGTTAACATTGGGTTTTACTTAGTCCTATTGAGATTGCACTATCTTTTTTTATTCTAAGAACAAGATCGAGTTGTGTGTCTTGGTTTATGTGGATAACCTTGTCTTTTGTGGTAACGATAAGGAAAAGCTCTCACATTTCAAAACGTATTTGGGAAATTGTTTTCATATGAAAGATCATGGTCGTCTAAAGTACTTTCTTGGTCTTGAGGTGAGTCAATGGTTTTTACTTATCTCAATGCAAGTATGCTCTAGATATCATCGTCGAATGTGGTTTACTTGCTGCTAGGCCAACAATAACTCCTATGGAACAGAAACATTGCTTACATACTACCAAAGGTCCGTTTATGGATGGTCCAAAGCCTTACCGTCGTCTCATGGGTCATCTCATATACCTTCTCAATACACGGCCCGATCTTTCATACTCTATTCATATGATCTCGTAGTTTATGCAAAGTTCGAAAGTCATACATTGGGAAGCGGCTTAGTGGGTGGTACACTATCTTAAACAAGCTCCGGGTCAAGGTATCTTCCTATCTTCTTCTCCGAATTTAACTATACCTATTTATTGTTACTCCGACTGGCGACGTGTCCACTTACTCGTCACTCATTAAGTGCTTATGTGGTTATGCTTGGTGGTTCTCCGATCAGTTGGAAACTAAGAAGCAGAAAACAATTTCACATTCTTATGCCGAAGCAGAGTATCGTTCCATGGCCGTCGCATTACGCGAAATCAAGTGGATTAGTAAGCTCTTAGGTGAACTCGGTATTGATGTCTCATCTCCTGCTCGTTTTTATTGTGATAGTAAAGCAGCAATTCACATTGCCGCTAATACTGTTTTCCATGAGAGAACTAAACATATCGAATTTGATTGTCATGCGGTAAGAGATGCGGTTCGTGATGGTCTTAACGAAACTAGTTACGCGCACACAACGATACAACTTGCTGATTTACTTACTAAATCTTTGACTTGTGACCAGTTTCAAACGTTGTTTTCCAAGATTTTCATTCATGATCTTCATGCTCTACCTTGAGTGGGAGTATTAGACATACTGTATATTCGATAGCAAGATATGAAAATAGTATATTTTCATACACTTAGTACCAAAGATGTGATTAGATTTGTCTGTATTTTTAAGATTGTATATAAACAATGTAGACCTCTCATTATAAATCAAGTTACAAAGATTGCAATATATAGAAAAAGATTTCAAACTGTACTAATAATATACTAATATCATTTAGGAGACCAGATCAATAATTAATTTATTACTGGTAACTATAATATATATATATATATATATATTAAAATAAAATTTAACATAAAAAATAATATTCATTTTACACAATAATTTAAATAAAAATTAGCAATAACTAATGCTAAGAATTGGTATTTAATAAAAACTAGTTATGGCAATTTCTTATAATATTAATATCATCAAAACATATCCTAGATTATATGTTTTATATAATTTTTATTTCCTTATCGATACACTATAAATTTACGTATTGTCTCAAAACCCATATCAGTTTTTTTTTGTGGTATAAAAATAAGTAAGATATGAATATATTGAAAAATATAAAAGTTAATAAAAATAATTTATAAATTTATTATTCTAGCCGTATTAGTAGTCTAATTCTTAAAATCATTTTAAGTATAGTTGAATATTAATTTATAGATAAAACCTATAATTTAAACAAGAGAAAAGTTATGTAATATAATATAAAATCATTATAAAAATACTATACAAAGCGGATTAAGGCCCCGATTGGAAATGTTTATAGCAAAGTATAAGCTGTATGCAGCATAAGCAGTATGCTGCAGAAGCTGTATACTTTTGTTTAATAGGCATAATTTATTGATTGGTAGAGCAGAATGTGATTATATAAAAAATTGCATCTAACTATTTGTAAAATTATTTATTTAAAAGTATTATATATAATAACTATAATAAATAATTTGATATATTTTATATCATAAGTTATTTTTAAATTTAAATTATTATCTTACAATTTTTAAAATAGACAAAGTAAATTAATGGTAAGTAGTAATGTTAAAATTAATATATATATATTTAATGTTTAAATATTTATTGAAAATAAATAATATAAAATTATTATACTAATATCTTTTATAATAAAAATAAAAAATTTATTTAATTTTATTTCATAAATTTTTTCATATATAATTATTTATCTTATAATTTTATAAAATGAAACAAATAAATTTAT
>OVBE01012861.1:0-13090 GCA_900406425.1 Iberis pinnata
CCCTTCTGCCGGATTCTGCACCTGAATATGCTAATTTGCACCCAAAACGTCTCGAAACCTAGAAACCTATAAAAACACCAATTTTGCAGAGAAAAGCTCGGATAATGTTTAATAGAAAGCATAAATTCTTACTATAAAGCGTTAAAACCGAGTAATATCATGCAACTTCTTTACTTGGTGGAATAATCAAAGTGCTAATTCAATTGCAAAGAATTTGGATCGCGTGCTAGCAAATGACAATTGGTTAACCTCTTTCCCGATGTCATATAGTGAATTCCTAGAACCGGAATGCTCAGACCACACCCCGAGTTGTGTTCATTTTGGAACCGTTACTGACTGTCTCTTTTGTCAATCGCAAGAGGAACTAAGGGACCATATCTTTTCCCAATGTAATTATGCAAAAGATTTGTGGATGTTGCTTCTCAAACGGATAGGAGAACAACAACATGGTTCTCGACTTGGAGCAACATGATAAGGTGGATGGGAAGGGAAAAACAGAAAGACAAGCGCACTCTAGCACACATATTAGCACACTCTATTGTATATCATCTTTGGAAAGAGAGAAACAACAGGCTCCATAACTCAACAGCCACTCCTCCAGCCACTTTAGCGAAGCTTATAGACAGAAATGTTAAGGACATCATCCTATCAAGGATCAAGAGGAAAACATACTCTAACCTTTTATCAAATTGGTTTGAGTATAGCTAATCCATGACTCTCTGGTCATGTATCTTCAAGGGTTCCTATATAAGCTTTTTAGTTTTTTTTTGGGGCTTTAGAAACAAAGATTAAATGGTTGTAAAACAATTGTTCTTATGATTATAAATTCACATATTTATCAAAAAAAAAAAAAAACACTTAAGCTGAGTCTACACGTGGCAGACGCTAAATGGAGTTGTTGGGATGTTAGTTTTAGTTTTTTAACATAATGGTATTGAGTTGAATAATTCAGTAGATTTGGAGTAATTGTTGATTTCTCTCGTCCCATTTCTGTAACTTGTAGTGATCACTCTCGGTTTAGAGTTGTTTCTCAATTAATAGTGGTAAGGGTTTGGTGTTTGATTTGAACACTATACTCTGTTTTGGATCAGCGTTAATCAGTGTAATTCGTTGAACTGACCCTTCAACAAAATAGTCTTCGAATTCCTTTGTCGATCGTAGGCAGCTAAATCGATGAGAAATCGTTTGCAAAAGAGAGAGAGAAAAAAAGTGGGAATCCATGAAACTTACCATAATGTATTATTTAACCTCGTGAGATAAGAGAACTTAAAACACAAGGCTTATATTCCCCTAAAATTGTTATTTCAAAGACAAATATGATAAGATTGAGAAAGAAAGTAACAGAAAATGTAGATACCTTTAGAATATTCATTACATGTTAATTATATAAATTTGATTAAACCACCTGTGAACATGGTTTAGTGCAGAAGCAGCGACGGAGGACTCCACGGCAGTCACCATCCGGAAAACCTTCATTGTGACAAACATTGGCGCAATTGGTTGTGCTCAAGCACGGTCCATTGAACAGTTGGCTAATCGTAGAACATGTGCGTGCCTCCACCGTCACTCGACCCATCTCTAGAAACACAAAAATTATCATATACAATATAGCCATAAATTACAAATATTATGTAGTTAACTAAATATATATCCACGATGACGTAAATGCACAATTATAAACCTGTGGCAACGAGGAGAATGAACAATAGGAAAACGAGCTTCATTTTCAAGAGATAAAGAGAGTTGAAAGCAAATGTTTTGCATGCAGGATGATTATGGAACTTATATTAGAGGGACTAACGATGTTTTTTTCATTTATTTTGAATGCTTTCGCATTGATATTTCCCGAAGTGGTTTGTTCACAATATTGCCGTTTTGGATCATGCTCTATTCATGTTTTTTTGTAAGAAAAATAAAATTTGTGATATTAAATAATTACTCGATAAAACGGGCAGGGCCGGCCCTGAAAATACGGGGGCTTGAAACAAATTAAAAAATAGGGGCCGATATTTTATATTATAAAAATTTGTAAAGAAAATTTTAAACATAAACAAAATCTTAAACAATTAGTGAACATAAGTTTTAAAGCCAGAGAGAGACGAAGAACAAAAAATGTATACGTGATAGTGTTGTTGGGCCAATTTTAAGCTTTCTTTCAATTGTTTTTTTGGTCATTTTTTTCAGCTCTTAATTGTTTGTACGTAGTTTTTTTAAGTTTTACATATATATATATATATATATTTTATTTAAAAATTTGGGGCCTGAATAATTTGGAGGCCACAAACAAATGTCTCACTTGGCTTGGTCCAGGACCGGCCCTGAAAACGGGTGATAAATCATATACATGCAAATGAAGATTATTAACATTAACCAAGAAACTTTTGTTATACTACAAGAAAACAAGTATTTGCCTTTACATTTTACGACTACAACTCTAGGCACAAAACTTTTTGCCTATTTTAAGACTGTTTTGTCACCAATTTGCCACTCAACTGCATTAATCGCAAAACAATGAGAAAAAGTGTCAAAAAAGCGCAAACGTCAAATAGTCCAAAGTTTTGCTACTCTTTAGTGACCAAATTACAGTTTCATAAAAATCCGTAAAAAAAATTGCAAACATTGTGACTTTTTTGCGAGTACTTTATAGATGAAAAAGCATTGTCGTAAATTAGTCATTCATGTTCCATATGTTTGCAACAACTTCGGGAAGTTGGAAAATAGTTGTTCATTAGTTGGTATTACCTGAAAGTAAGAAATCAGAATACTGTTAGAAACAAAAGACCGAGAACAAATCAGGAAGCTGATGGGAACAAGAGTCTAAATGCCGAGGAACAAGTCAAACATGAATCTCGGAGTACAACATGCGTATAAGAAGGAAGATCTGGAACATGAAGAGATATTAACAGACAAGAAGATATTATTAAAGGAAGAGTTTAACAAGAAGATATTTCGGTTGAGGATATCTCATGAAGATATTATTGTTAAGATAAGAGTTTGTTGTAAATGGATTAGGGTTCGAGATAGTTAGTATATAAAGGGTCTAAAGTGTTTTGTGTAGACTAACACTTTAGAACTTTTACTTGACTAAGATAAAAACGGCGTCAAAAACAGGAGCTGTTTTGTGGTGAGTGTTCTAGACTTTGAGTGGGTGAGTTTATCAAAACGGGTAGCCTTAGGAAAAGTCTGTGTTTTTATTAAACGATTAAAGATGAAAATCAAGATAGTATCTTGGATTGTGTAAAGCATGTTTGTGTTAGTTTTTGTAAAAAGATTTTACAAACAAAAATTAATAAATAGTGTTTTTGTGGTTAAAACAGATTGTTGTTTGGGTTACTAATCTCTATACAATATCAATTGGTATCGGAGCCTATCACCGAGTAAAAGGAACTTGTGTGTCCTATAAAAGGTGAGATCTTGAGGCAAGTATGGAGAACAATCAACAATTTATAATGATGAATAAACTGCTAATGTTGGATGCTGATAGCTACGTATACTGGAAGGTTCAAATGACTCAAGTCATACAAAGCATTGATATGGATGCTTGGATTGCTGTAGTGGATGGTTGGGATCCACCTAAAGGACCAAATGAAAAAGGAGAAATGGTTGAGAGGCCGGTGAAGGAGTGGACGAATCAAGAGAAGAATGCTGCCAAGGAAAATTCTCGGGCTTTGACAAAGATCTTTACATCCTTGCCAATCGATCAATTTACCATAGTACAAGGATGTACAAGAGCAAATGATGCTTGGGATATTCTCAAAACGTCCTATGAAGGTACAAGCAATGTGAAACGTACCATAATAGATATGTTGGCTTCTGAGTTCGAGACATTGACGATGGGAGAACATGAAACTATTAATCAGTTTAGTAGGAAGCTGAGTGCAATAGCACATGAAGCCTTGGTGTTGGGAAAAACTTACAAAGACAAGAAACTTGTCAAGAAGTAGTGCAGTCAAATGGGCTGTCCACGTCCAATTTGGCCCGTCCATTTTTGTCCATTCGGATTATGGACAAATTTTGACCGTGACCAATATAGCCCAAACCCATTAATGCCCAAAACCACAAATGCTCATATTAAATGAGATGTCCATGGGTGTCCAGTGGACATAATTTTAATTTTGTTTATAATTCAAATTTTGTAATTATAATCAACTTAATAAATTTATAATAACAAGTTTTACTATAAGTTTTATAAAGTTTTAACAATTTTAAACATAAACAAAAANATTTATAATAACAAGTTTTACTATAAGTTTTATAAAGCCTTAACAATTTTAAACATAAACAAAAATGCATAACAAGTTTTTTCGTTAAAAACGCATAAACGTATTTTTCACGGAAAACGCAAAAATATGTTTTTGACAAAAAAATAAAAAACTTGTTTTCCCGCAAAAAAAGACGGAAAATCCTTGTTTTTTCAAAATTATTTTATTGTAAAAAATACGAAAAGCATTTTCCCGCCAAAAAATGCGAAAACATTTTTTCTCACCACAAACAAGTAAAAGCATTTTCCCACCAAAAACTTGTTTCTGCGTTTTCCCGCCATACGCGAAAACCATTTTCTTGCCAAAAACTTTATTCCGCGTTTTCCCACCAAAAACACAAAAACACGTTTTTCTGCCAAAAACACGGAAATCCGTTTTCCCGCCAAAAAGAATTTTCCCGCCACAAAAGCCGAAAAAACATTTTCCCGCCAAAAATGCGAAAACGCATTTTTCCGCCAAAAATGCGAAAACGCATTTTCCTGCCAAAAACGCAAAAACGCATTTTCCCGCCAAAAATGCGAAAACCTGTTTTTCCACCAAAAGCAAAAATCCGTTTTCCCATCAAAAACGCAAAAACCCGTTCTCACCATAAACGCGAAAAATGTTTTATGTTAAAAACGTGTTTTTCGCAATAAACGCGGAAACGCGTTTTTCTACCAAAAATGCGAAAACACGTTTTCCCTCCAAAAATTTCATTTTTGGAATTCTGATTAATTTAGTATTTAAATGTATCTAGATATTAATGCAATTACACAAACAAACATAATTGTGTCTGGATTCAGTATCAAGATACAAAGTCGAAAACAGAAACGAACATCATCTAGATATTGCATCTGGATAACGTATATGGATGAAGTATTTGGATACAGTATCCAGATAATGAGACGAACGGGGCCTAATTAGTAAAACTTTACCATCCATTAATCCAGTAGAAAAATGAAAAATGAAAACATTACAATCCTATAATAAAAAACTGTAATAGTAAATCTAATAGAGCACATCTATAAAAAAATCCCCAAATTTTAACCTAAAATTTAAAATTATTTCGACAGTCCAATGTCCATACTGTCCAACCCATTTTTACCATGGTCCAAATTGGACATAGCCCATATTGACCCATCAGTTTATGGGCTTGTCCATGGACGGACCATGGTCCGGCCGCCCATTTTGACAGCCCTATCAAGAAGATACTCAGAAGTTTGCCAGATAAGTTTCAACCACACATGTCGGCTATTGAGGTATCTCTAGATTCAAATACTATGAAATTTGAAACAAGTTGTAGGGATGATGCAAGCCTATGAATTGAAATTCAAGAAGAGGGAAAAGGTAGATGAAAAAGGAATAGCTTTTGTTGCTGAAAAACCAAAAAATCAAGAGACTGATCTTGAAGATCAAGTTGGTCTTATTGTGAGGAAATATTTCAGAAGAATGGAAAGAGGACAAAAGAAAAATGTCATCACACCAAATCGAGGTGAGTCTGATCGAGATGGAAAGAAGAATGAAAAAAAATGCTTGGAATGTGAAGGCTATGGACACTTCAAAGCAGATTGTCCAACCTTAAAGAGAATGAGGACTATCCAATGATATGAATGTAAGGGTTTTGATCATACCAGAACTGATTGTGTTGGACGAAGTAAAGGGAATGACAAGTCCTATATCAGCTGGAGTGATAGTGATTCTGACAAGAATGAAGAAGAGGATATTCTGAACAACATTGTGTCATTCATAGGAATCATACATGAGAATGATTCAGATGAAGAAACAGATCTAAGTCTTGAAGAGGAAAAAAGAATCTTGGTGGAACAGCTAATACTTAAAAGCAATGATTGTGTTGGACGAAGTAAAGGGAATGACAAGTCCTATATCAGGTTGAGTGATAGTGATTCTGACAAGAATGAAGAAGAGGATATTCTGAACAACTTTGTGTCATTCATAGGAATCATACAGGAGAATGATTCAGATGAAGAAACAGATCTAAGTCTTGAAGAGGAAAAAAGAATCTTGGTGGAACAGCTAATACTTAAAAGCAATGATGTGAAAAAGATGACTGGAGTGATTGAGAAACTTGAGTATGAAGTGAAAGAATTTCATGAACAAATAAAAACTGATAAAGTGAAAACAAGAAGCTGAAGGAAAACTGCAAGAACAGTTACGAAACATCAAAATGCTGACGAGTGGAACAAAGGACCTCGACAAGCTGTTATACATTGGCAAAGTGGGTAAAGAAAATTGGCGTCTAGGCTACAATGGTGGAAATCAGTTCAGAGAAACCAAATTTGTGAAAGAAGTATACAGAAAGCCGATTCAGTATAAGAAGAAAGAAAGCAATCTTTATCAGAAGGTTGATCGCAGAACAGGATGCTGGTATTGTGGAAGAACAGGTCATTACAAGTACTATTGTAGTAAGTTTCTTAATCGTGTGTCAACACTTATCTGGGAGAGACGCTATTTCAAAGACTTGAAGAAACACAACATATTATGGATGAAGAAAAGCGATCTATATTCTACTTTCAAAAAGGTGGAAAGAATTGAAGCAAAAAAGAAGGAAGAAGAGGTTGTATGTCATGTAGCATTTTCAGTAGAAGAGACAAAAGAAGAGTCTTGGTACTTTGACAGTGGTTGTTCAAGACAAATGACTGGAAGTCAAAGTAATCTAGGAAAATTCCAAGCATTATCAGATGGAAATGTGACCTTTGGAGATGGAGCTAAAGGTAAAATCAAGGGCAAAGGGACTACTGGTGGAATAGAACAACATGAGCTAGCTGAAGTATTTCTAGTAGATGGTCTCAAGGTTAATTTAATCAGCATTAGTCAACTGTGTGACGAAGGACTTGAAGTTGTTTGCTCTAAAACAAAGTGCAAATCAGTTGATCATAGAGGAGATATCAGGCTAGAATGGATGAAATCAGGAAATAATTGTTACATGTGGAAATCATGGACAAAATGCTTGAGCATAAGACAAGAGTCTGAAGCTCAGAGCTGGCATCAAAAGTTGGGACACTTGAATATGCGATCTCTCACAAAGCTGATCAATCATGAAGTTGTAAGAGGTGTTCCAAAATTTGAAACACAACAACACTTTGTGTGTGGATGATAGTAAGGGTTTTCGGTCCCTAAGGGCTATCAATCAACCCATCATTGTAGTATGGGTTTTTATGTCAATCCATAATGGGAGCGTACTAAGCAATGAGGATGTGTTGGATTCTTTAAAGTCAAGCTGATGTTAAAAAGGGTTTTGGATGCTAAAAGGTCTTAAGTGCAACGAAAGTAAAAAGACATAAAACAGAGAAATGCTTTTAGATGCATAACAGAGTAAATGCAAGAAAGGTAAAACGTGCAATCAATGGTAAGGTCGTTCCTAAGGACAAAGGGTAATTGACTTGGGAATCCATCCTGGGCTACCTAAGTACCTAACATACCTCAAACAATGAGCTGACCCCTAGACAGTAGCTCTACTAACAATCAATTCCAATGTCTTGCTAACCAATCTCAAGCAAAGCAATCACATACTCAACTGTCGTCATAGACGGCGACTACTGTGGGCCCACTAATCGACTTGGGCCAATTAGTGGGCTCGGATCGGCTAGAGGTGAGAAGAGGATAGGAATGGGCTAGAACAGCCCACCTGGAACCCAGCTGCGTTGGGAGATAGCTCAGCGCGCGGAGAGCAGAGAGATAGCTCAGTGCACAGAGAGCAGAGATAGCTCAGCGCGCGGAGAGCAGAGATGGCTCAGCGCACGGAGAGCAGAGAGTGATCATCGCACGAAGAGCAGAGAGAGCTCAGCGCGCAGAGAGCAAAGAGAGCTCAGCGCGCGGAGAGCAGAAAGAGCTCAGCGCGCGGAGAGCAGAGATAGCTCAGCGCGCGGAGAGCAGAGATAGCTCAGCGCGCGGAGAGCAGAGAGAGCTCAGCGCGCAGAGAGCAGAGATAGCTCAATGCGCAGAGAGCAGAGATAGCTCAGCGCGTGGAGAGCAGAGAGAGCTCAACGCGCGGAGAGCAGAGAGAGAGCTCAGCGCGTAGAGAGCGGATAGAACTTGGTGCGCGGAAAGCGGAGAGAGCTTGTCACGCGAAGAGCTCTGTTGGAGAATCCTGATGAAATACTTGAATACAGGATACAACAAGCCACACGAGGCCCGTGAACATGAGAAGTGAGTGATAGGCCGGTGAAGCCCACCGCGGGCAAAGCATCGAGTGGACTGCCTCAAATCGCCAAGAATGCCAGGTCACAGGGACTCCGCAGAAACGATCGAGCCGACGGTTACGAGAAGTTCAAAAGGGTGTAACGGCGGATCGAGAGCATTAAAGACACATTGAGTGCGAGGGATATTAGGGCAAGCGGAAAAGAGGGTCCTAGAAGTAATCTAGGACAAAGTTCGGAGAGGGGACCAAAAAACTTCTGTAAAACTTTGCTATTATTTGAGAAAACTTGTAAACACTTAAGAAATTCTAATAAAGATTACATTCTTATTCATCTATTGTTAATCAAATTTGGTGTGAGGGAAATCTCGCTCTCACATTGTGGCGCCGTCTGTGGGGAATCGAAGAAATTTCTGAAGAAGTCACCCTACCTAGAAAGAAGAGATGGATCCACCAGTGAACAACCCAGCNAGTGATGCACTCGCTGCTCGTTTCAACAGTCACGAGGAGAACGTGACAACCCAGTTGGTGACCCTCGTGAGTGCCCAGACCAAGATGGAGGTGCGATTGGGAGTGCAGAGGTATCTGCCCCCACCGGTGACAACGACGGACATCCCTGGTGGGGATCCGGCCGGAGCAGGAGGCTCCGCGAGCCGAGACCAGCTAGGACCTCGAGGTTTCATTCTTGGTGGAAACAATTCCGATCCTCCAGAGAATTCTCAAGGAGGAGGTGGTTCTATTCCCGAAGGTGGAAACGATGTCTTGAATACAACGAGTTCTGCTTGGGGTACGATGGACAACACTAGCGAGCTTCCTTTTGGCCGAGGTGCAGGAGACTACGAGAGCTTGCATCAGTCAATCGACAAGACGCATGCTGAATTGCTTGCTATGACATCAAAGGTCCACCGCGCGTCGAGTAAGGCACCCGAGATCGACCGTGTTATCGCGAAGACAGAGAGAACTCCGTTTACTCCGCGTATCGCGGAAGCTAGGATAAAAGAGATCGAGAATCTTAGAGTTCACCTCTATGAAGGAAAATCCGATCCAAAGGCCCACATGACCGCGTTTCGAATTGCGGTGACCCGCGCTCACTTCAGCGAGGAATAGAAGGACGCGGGTACTGCAGATTGTTTGTAGAGAAACTTACAGGGTCCACTCTGGAGTGGTTCTCACAACTCGAATCCGTGTCAATCGATAGCTTCACCCAGTTATCAGTGGCGTTTGTGAAACATTATTCCATTTTCATGGACAAGGGTGCTTCAGATGCCGACCTATGGACGGTGACGCAAGGTCCAGTGGAGCCTCTGCGAAATTTCATTGAGCGATTCAAGGCTGTAAAGGCAAAAGTGGCTGGAGTTAGTGAGTCTATTGCGTTAGCCGCACTAAAGCATGAGCTTTGGCATGAGTCCCCATTCCGCTTCGACTTGACTATTTATAAGCCGGACACCATAGAGGACGCCCTTCATCGTTCTACCAACTGGATTGCTGCAAAAGAGGAGAAGGTAGCACTCTCCAAGAAATTCAAGAATCCCACTAAGAGTTCTGATACAAGATTCACACCAAGGAAATTCGAAAAGAAGGACAACAAGGAAGTCCGAAACGAAGGTGGAGGATCACACTCATACAACATGGAAAAAGGAAGGAAGAAAGTTCCCAGTAAAGATGGGTCAAGGATGATGGGACGTAATCCAGACGCCTACTGTGAACTCCACAAGTGTAACGGACATGCCACTCACGAATGCTTCAAGCTTAAAAGCTTCATAAGAAAGAGACTTTCGCAAGACGGTTTAGCAGGAGTGAACATCGACTTGGAAGAGGTTAGGCGCGAAATGAAGGCAGCTGAGGATCGTGACCAGGAGCCCACGCCAAAGCGAAACCGCAGTCCGGAGAGAGCAGAGGCCTGTAAGTCATCCCAGAAGAAGCGGATAGACTTCATCATCGGGGGGATCAAGGCATTGTCGAGATTCAGTGCGTTCAATCAAATCCCATGTTAGAAGGGCTGACTTCGGGAAGGCTAGGTTCATTCCTACTCCGAGCAGTGAAATTACCTTCACTAAGAGTGATGCTTCGCGGCTAGACCTTCCACATGACGACGTTTTGGTGGTCCAGGTCGATATTGGGGCCAATTGTGAGGTTTCACAGGTCCTAATTAATACTGGAACCACTGTGGATGTGTAGTTCCTCGAAACCTTGGTGCGCATGGGGATCGAGAAATTGGAGGTAAGAGGTCCCCCAACTCCTCTAATAGGATTCAGTGGGACAATTGAGATGTCACTTGGGACAGTGTGACTCCCCGTGTCAGCATGTAGAGTGTTGAAGATGATAGATTTTACGATGGTGAACCGTCCTACCGCGTACAACGCAATCTTAGGCATGCCCTGACTGCACGAGATGAAGGCGATACCATCCACCTTTCACCAGTGTGTGAAGTTCCCGACCAGCAATGGGATATGGACTTTTCATGGAAGTCAGAAGAACTCCCGCATGTGCTACCTGATTGGATTTAAGAATAGAGTCCAATATCAACTACAGAGCTTTGCAGGAATACCTCAGGATAAGGAATCCTCTGGCAACATGCAGAGCAATGACAGCCCCGATGATGACAGGAGCATCGCTGAAGAACGCCATCAAAGTTGCACGGTGCGGGTACCGATTGAAGAGTCCGACCCGACCAAATGTGTAATGATTGGTGCGCATCTAAATGGAGAGCTGAAGCGGGAGTTGGTACGATTCTTACAGAGTAACAAGAGCACTTTTGCTTGGGCGTCAAGCGACATGCCAGGAATTGATCTTGAAGTAATTTCCCATGAGATGAATGTTGATGTTGCGTACAAACCCGTTAAACAGAAGCAGCAAAAGCTTGGTCCTAAAAAATCTCAAGCTGTTAATGATGAGGTGGAGAAACTTTTAGCAAACGGTTATATTCGAGAAGTCCATTATTCCAAATGGTTGGCTAATCCCATGGTGGTCAAAAAGAAGAATGGGAAATGGCGAATCTATGTCGACTTCACTGATATGAACAAGGCCTGTCCTAAGGACAGTTTCCCGCTCCCAGACATTGATCGGCTCGTGGAGGCAACGGCGGGAAACCAGCTACTCTCCTTTATGGACGCCTTCTCTGGTTACAATCAGATTAGGATGCACCCAAGCGATCAGGAGAAGACATCTTTTATTACCGACAGAGGAATTAATTGTTACAAGGTTATGCCATTCGGGTTGAAGAGTTCCGGTGCAACTTACCAGATGCTGGTGAATAAAATGTTCTCCACCCAACTTGGGAAAACAATGGAGGTGTACGTGGATGACATGCACGTCAAGTCTTTAGAGGCCAATGAGCATGTTCATCACCTGTCAAAGTGCTTTGAGACGTTAAATCAGTACGGGATGAAATTGAACCCATAAAAGTGTTCATTCGTAGTTACTTCAGGGGAATTCTTAGGGTACTTAGTCACTGAAAGAGGGATCCAAGCTAACCCAAATCAGATAGCTGCGGTGCTCTCCATGTCGTCCCCAAAGTTGTCTAAGGAGGTGCAACGCTTGACGGGGCGCATAACAGCTTTGAACAGGTTCATTTCCCGATCTACTGATAAGTGCCTTCCATTCTTTCATCTTTTGAATGGGAACAAAAAGTTTAAGTGGGATGAACAATGTGAGGAAGCCTTCAAGCAGCTAAAAGGGTATCTCGCGTACCCTCCTGTCCTGTCAAAGCCCGTGCTCGGGGAACCTCTATTTTTGTATGTAGCAGTAACTGCATCCGCGGTGAGCGAAGTGCTAATACGGGAAGAGGGGGGAGAGCAGAAACGGGTCTTCTACATAAGCAAGAGTCTTGTCTCAGCGGAGACAAGGTATACTATGGCGGAGAAGCTCGCCTTTGCAGTGGTGGTGTCAGCTCAGAAACTTCGTCCATATTTTCAATCACACTCCATCGTGGTGATGACAACTCAGTCACTACGTACGAATTTACACAGACCAAACCAGTCAGGGAGAATGGTGAAATGGGCGATCGAACTAAGTGAATATGATATAGAATACAGAAATCGATTTAGTACAAAGGCACAAGTCTTAGCAGATTTCCTCATCGAGCTTCCGCTCGGGAGTCAAGAGAGTTCCCCTCTAGGTCAAGCTTGGGAACTTCATGTAGATGGTTCCTCCACTAGAGCCGGGTCTGGAGTGGGAGTTTGGTTGGAGTCCCCAACCGGGGAAGTGATTGAACAGTCCTATAGACTGGCATTCAATGCCTCTAACAACGAGTCGAAGTATGAGGCTCTGATCGTGGGGTTGAGGCTAGCGCTTGGGATCAGCGTCAGATAACTTCAAGCGCGGAGTGACTCTCAGCTTGTGACTAGTCAAGTAAGCGGAGATTATGAAGCTAAGGATGCCAGGATGGAGGCATATGTAGCATTGGTTCAAAACATCATATCACAATTCGACAGCTTCGAGTTAACACAAATACCGCAAGGAGAAAACAGCTCGGCAGATGCGTTGGCCGCGCTTGCATCCACTTCAGATCGTTGGCTAAGTATATCAAGTCATCATCCGATTATGGCTATCCAGACAAGGTCGATGAGAAGACGAGCAATAGAAGAATCGAGTAGGAAAAAGGATAAGGATCCTGAAGCTTAGGTCAGGATGGAAAACCCTGAAGCTCAGCTTGGGGTGGAGAATCCTGAAGCTCAGCTCGGGGTGGAGAGTC
>OVBE01012862.1:0-13090 GCA_900406425.1 Iberis pinnata
AAAAAATAAATAATAAATTAGTATATTTATATTATATATATGTAAATTATAATTATATATATATATATATATAATTTTGTATATATATCCCAAATGGGACGTCGGGAATTCCCGTTCCCATCATGTCCCGTTCCTATTCGGGAAATGAAAAGATGTCCCATATGGGAATATATATTTTAATGGGACGGAAATTTCAGAACGGGTTCGGAACGGAACAGAACGAGAATTATGCCCACCCCTAATAAAAGCTATAAAATATATCCACCTAGTCACCTAGATAGTCACGTTCTTTTTTAAAAAATATGTTTTTCTATAAAAATTATATATTTTCTACTTTTACAATTATTTATAAATTAATTTTATAATACTTCATATCTATATTATTAATCTAGAAACATTCTTTTAAGAAAAACATTTTAGCTTGTAGGACATAAAATGCCAATTATTTTTAATACAATTTTTTAGAATTTTATTAAGGATAACAGAAGAAAAAAAAATTATATATCTCCTAAAAATATGGAAACTTTCCTTTAAAATATTTTTTTACAAATTATATACATATATCTCCTATAAACATGAAATTTATAATTTGTTTAAAATTTCTGTATATTCAAAATTATTATTTTCCTATTACAAATTATTAATATGATAAAATTAATTCAATATAATATAATTATTATTTAAATTTTGTTTTAATATTCTCTTATAATTTAATTTATCTTAAAATTATTTTTAATAATATTAATAAATAATACAATAAGTAAAATATTTAAATCAATTAAAAGTAACAAATTAAATATTTTTCCTAATATTATTTTATAGTTAAACATCGAAGGTTATTATATATTATATATTTATATATTAATAAAAGAGAATATATTATATATTTTGTATTAAATAATAGCTAATTCTAAAATTTTATTATATTAATATCCTGAATATAAATTCCATCAAAAAATTTATATGTTGTTATATACAATTTTATTTTTATTGCATTATTGATATATTATCAATTTACATATTTTCTAAAATCTTTTAATTGCGATATAGAAAAATAAGAACTCATATGAAATTATTCAAAAAATATTAAAAAAATGTAATTGAATAGGTCATAATTTATTTTCTAAACCATTTTTAGTTTATATAAATTTTAATATCATTTTACGTACTTTATTCTAAATTTATCACATAGTCTAATACTAATAACAAGGGGACCTTACAAAAAATGTTAATAACAAGGGGAATTGTTTTTATAAATTATTTAACATCCATAAAATATAAAATTAATTATGTTGTAAAATTTAACAAGATGTATATCAATTATATAAAATTATGATAAAATATGATTTGAGTGGGTTAAAGTCGCTTTCAAGATCATGATTCTTCATTAGCCGAATTTCAAAATATTATATATACGATTGTGAGATATATATGTATATATATATATATATATACTACTAAAATATAACACACCAATTATAATAATTTCTTAATATATATATATATATATATATCACATATATGAAATTATTTAGAAAATACAGTGTATTGCGGGTTAGAATTGCTATTTCTAATATCATGGATCATATACAGATCTTATAATTTGTTATGGGATGATATAAATAAACTTCTTAAAAATAGTTTGATATAAATAATACATATTTTTAGAACATTGGATATAACTATAAAAATGGTTTGACTTAACTAAATAGTACTTGATACAATCATGATAGTTAAATTTCATCTCTCATTATATCATATTTTAAGTATCATTAAATTGTGTAATTTTTAAATTTTGTCTTAAACATAATGATCAGTAAATTATGTAATATATATATATATATATGATTTTTTATAATTAATTATTTTACTAACCAAAATTTACATCATATATAAAATACACACAACAAAATTATCTTAATATGATACTAACATAAAATACACGATATTGTAAAAATATTCATCATAGAATAATGTACATACATTTTTCTATAAAAATTTGTATTATATTAAATTTAATAACTTTGTAAAAACATAACACCGCGCATACCGTGAGTTAAATCCTAGTTTTTAATAATAAGAGTATTATTTTTATGAAAACGTAAATAATCATATGTCATCAACAATTTTTTTATATATATATATATATATATAAGATTTTTATTAATTGTGTCTTTCATATTTTTGCACAATTCATAAAATATATACCGAAAAATGGGTAATAATTTGCTAAAAAGATATTTTATAAAAGCTTTTGTATTTAAGAACTTTTTGTTTCGTGAATTATGAATTGTTTATGAATCATAAATGTGGATTGTTCATATGAATTGCTTGTGTGAATAATGAATGACTCTGTGAATGAATATAAATATATTTGTATAAAAGAAATATAGATGTACCAATTTTCAAAATTGAAAAAACAAACACATCTTGATAATATCCATATATTATTGCGTTCACGTTACATGCATTCAACGTTTCATTATATATAATAAGATAAGATAAGTTTCAGTTTGATTTAGTTTTTTCATGTATTAAATACTCTCTCTGTTTTTTAATATAAGATGTTTTGAGATTTTTACACATATTAAGAAAACACAATAATTGTTATTCATAAATGCATTGTTTTTTTAAAAAAACAATTTCCTATGATTTTAAACCAATAGTATTTTAGTAAATTCAAAAGTTTTCAATTAATGTGTCTTGAAATATGTAATTTGCAACTAAAATTGCATTGAAAAATGAGAAAATTGTCTATTTAAAAACAAGAGATTTTCACTAAAACATCCTATAATTAAAAACATAGGGAGTATTAAATTTACATTCGCTAAAACTTCATATGAGTGAAATTTATATATGTGAAACAATATTAGATTATAAATGTTAGTGTTGAATACTTGAATTGGACATCCACAACCGGATCTAATTTATGTATAGGAGACGAGGAAGAAGACCGAATTTCATTGACAAACTCAATCCAACGGATGAACTAACATAAAATCATTATAGATATGACCACAGCCGGTTTTGAAACCAAGCAGAGCAAGCACGAGTTTGCAGTCCATTTTATATTTTCAATATTTTATGAATCGATCAATTTTCAAAATTTTATTTTAAAAACTGGTCCACATTTTTCTTTTTATATTGTGATCTTTAAAATTTCAGAACCGACTCTTAATATGAAAAGGATCTTGCTCCAAAGGCATGCATAACACTATAACAAAGAAAAACAAAACTCCCTAATTAACTAGTAAGAGTAGCTCAATTACAAGCTAATCCGACTTGTGGAAGACTTCGGTACCATTTAAAAGAATTTTTAAAGACAAATTCAAATCAAATATTTTAGACTCAGTAGAACCTTCCATTCAACAATTAACATCGTATGTATGGTCAAAGTCGGTCCTGAGATTTTAAAATTTTTTAAAAGCCGCAATCTACAATGAAAAAATAGGCCAAAATTGTACAATTTATCAAAAAAATGGACCGTTTTCTTAACTAAAATTTTTAAATCGGAAAAAAGACCGCAAGCACATGCGTACTCTGCTTGGCCTCAGTACCGGCTCGGTGTATAGATCGAACCCACGGCCAAATGAAAATAAAAATTCCGTTTTTAGTTAGTTATTTGTCAATTTGAGAAGTCATTGGTGACTTAATTTAGCCCGCAGAATAAACTTTACTTGACACAATGTATCGATGTGTCATGGTCTCCGGGTCTTGTTCATTCCTTCAAGTCATTTTCAATCAACTCGATGAGGACGACATGTCTTGGTTTTGTGGTCATCATTAAAGAAAGAAAAAAAAAAAATTATACATCACAAAATATATTTTAAAGTTAATAACATCAGTTTTGTAATTATATGTTAGTACTTAGAGAGGGTAACCAATGTGTAGTTTGTTGTATTTGACAAAAAAAAAAAATTGTTGTATCCAAAATAATTATACTAAACCAAAAATAATAAATTTGGCAACCATTTCTTTTTGGAATTCTCAAAAATACTCCAAAACTATGTATATTACAAAAATATTACATAATTTTAATTTATTTTAAAAATACTACAATTTTTCAAAAAATACTGCAAAAGTGTTTTTATTCTAAAAAAATTGAAATAACTTTAAAACTTAAAATTTAAACCATAAACTCTCAAAACCAAGCTCAACTCCCTCCAAAACTGAACCATAATAATATTTAGTAACACTCAAACCCAAAAATTTTAATTATAAACTCTTAAAATTTATTTTTTTGTTTTTGTGTTATTTTTGAAAAAATAATAATTTAGTGGTATTTTTGAAACTTATAGGAATGTATGGTATTTTTAGAATTTGACATTCCTCTTCTAATGATATTTCAAAGAACTTTTCATTCTTTTTCTTTGGTTAATGTTTTTATCTAATTTAGTAAACTAGGTGGGAATTAACTTCAAATTTAAGTACACTTTAGATATCAAATTGAACATGTTTGTAACTTGGCTAATTAGGTTTGGTTGATATTAGACCATGCACATATTAGTGTATCAAAATACCCAACACTAGTCCCAAGGCGGAGTATGTGGGAAAACGACGATAGTCACTTTATCCTCCACCGTAAACTACTCTAATCCTTTCTCTTTATTGTCAGCGATAATTATGGATTAACAATTGATATTATCACTAATTAAAACAATAATTTAAAAAAAACAACCAATTGTTTGATTATTTTTTAAAAAATTAGAATCTTATAATATAAACTACATTAAGATTGGATGGTACCAAATATTCAGCAAAGATTCTGATACGACCTAACTGACTCCCCATTACTCAATGTTTATATTCTCCAGTTGTTATACACAAATCTTAATCATAATTTGTCAGAGTTAAAAAGAAGAGACTTTAATGGCAATTTCAGAAACAAACCACGAGCTTCCGGTAACAACCACCGATTCCGATTCCAGCCGCGGTGGAGCAACCGCGAAAGGGTTGACTTTGATCCCTTTGATATTCCTTATATACTTTGAAGTCGCTGGTGGTCCTTATGGGGAAGAACCTGCGGTTCAAGCGGCTGGACCGCTTTTAGCGATTCTTGGTTTCCTTATCTTCCCTTTCATATGGAGTGTTCCTGAAGCCCTAATCACTGCCGAACTCTCCACTACTTATCCAGGTATCACATTCTAAAGAACTGTACGTATGTTGTGGTTTGAACATTGAATTCAATAGTAGATGTTATTTGATCAAAGGAAGCTACTTTCTTATTCAATCGATTCAATTATGATACTTTCTTCAAGAACTAGGGTTAGAATTTTGCCAAAATTGGCTAATAGGATACTAAAAAAAGGTTTTATAATTTGCTAAAAATACTTTATGAAGTCTTTCTGTTTAAGCTTTTTTTTATAAGCTTTGTGTAAACAATGAATGTTCGTTGGGTGAATTGTGTGTGAGTAATGAATGCTTTTATGTGAATAATGATTCGTGTGAATAAATAAAAAAACTTATTTTCATATAAAAAACAAAAGTAGCTTTTTCCAAACTAAAAAAACAAAAATAACTAATTTACAAAATTCATCTAAACATGAAATTGTTTCTGATTTGATATATATGTGAATTGTCTCTCAGGCAATGGAGGATTTGTGATATGGGCGTATAAGGCTTTTGGCTCATTCGTAGGGTCAATGATGGGTTCATTGAAGTACCTAAGTGGTGTGATCAACGTTGCTTCGTTTCCTGTTCTCTGTGTTAGTTACTTGGATAAGCTATTCCCTGTTCTTGAATCTGGATGGCCACGAAACGTCTGTATATTCGCCTCGACGGTGATCTTATCTTTCTTAAACTACACTGGTCTAGCCATTGTTGGTTACGCAGCTGTGGTTCTTGGTTTAGTATCTCTCTCACCTTTCCTTGTCATGTCAGCTATGGCTATTCCTAAGATCAAACCTCACCGTTGGGGTAGTTTAGGAAATAAGAAAAAAGATTGGAATCTTTACTTCAATACTCTCTTTTGGAACTTGAATTTCTGGGACAATGTTAGTACACTTGCAGGAGAAGTGGATAAGCCTCAAACGACATTCCCTTTAGCGCTTCTTATAGCTGTTATTTTCACTTGTGTGGCTTACTTGATTCCTCTTTTCGCTGTCACGGGTGCTGTCTCAGTAGACCAGAGCAGATGGGAAACAGGTTTTCATGCAGAAGCAGCTGAGATGATTGCAGGGAAATGGCTGAAAATATGGATTGAAATCGGCGCTGTCTTATCAAGTATCGGACTTTTCGAAGCTCAGTTAAGTAGTAGTGCTTATCAACTAGAAGGTATGGGGGAATTAGGATTCTTGCCTAAGTTTTTCGGGCTACGATCTAAATGGTTCAACACTCCTTGGGTCGGGATTCTTCTCTCAGCTCTTATGTCTCTTGGATTGTCTTACTTGGACTTCACAGACATTGTAGGCGCAGCGAATTTCTTGTACACTTTAGGGATGTTTGTAGAGTTTGCTTCTTTCATTATGTTGAGAAGAAAACAGCCTACTCTAAAGAGACCTTACCGAGTTCCCCTGAACACTATAGGGGTTGTGATTATGTGCTTGATACCTTCAGGTTTTCTAATGGTGATTATAGTTTTTGCTACTAAGATTGTGTATCTAGTTAGTGGTTTAATGACTGTAGGAGCAGTAGGTTGGTACTTCTTGATCAATTATGTAAAGAAGAAGAAGTTCTTCGAATTCAACGATGGTAGTGATTACCTTGACAATGCTAATGGAGAACATCCTCAAGTCGAGACAGAGTTAAACAGAGGATCCTAACAATCTCAGTTCTGCAGTTCTGTATAAGTTCTTGCTTTTATAACACTTTAGTCTCTGTATTGATCAAAGATAGTTATACAAAAAACACTATTCTTAATAGATTCTTTAGAAGATAACATGTCTCTTCTTGCTTTTTTTATTCACTCACACACACACAAACACAAACATGAAACAAAACAGAGCAAGAAATCAAACTCGATTGGTGAATCATTTCTTGGCGAAATCGACGGTTTTCTTTCCATCGTGTGCCTTCTTAAAGAAGTATCGGACATAATCAGAGTAAACGACGTCTTTGTAAATCGGTTCTTCTCCATTTGCAGTGACTTCAGGAAGAGGACCAATCACAGACTCTGGTTTTGGATTCACAAAGATAGGAACAGAGATTCTGTTATTGTTACCATTAGCTAAGACACGATGCTCAACACTCTTGTAACGACCATTGCTCATGATCTGCATTGCATCTCCAATGTTGATCACAAAGGATCCATGAACTGGTGGCACGTGAACCCAGTTCCCTGAAGTCAGGGAACGCACGTGTAAGCCACCGATCTGGTCTTGTAAGAGAATGGTGAGTGAAGAAACATCTGAGTGACGACCAACACCAACGGTTAGGTCCGGGTTAGGACAAATTGGATAGTAGTTAAGGTTGACTCGAATTGAACCCATAAAGAGCGATTCTTTCGTCTCATCAAGCTCCTTCACGTTCAGATTCTTTCCCAAATACTCTAGAAGCTTCCTCACCATTTTCTTTGACTTGTTCATATACTCTAACGCTTCATTCCTGAAAACAAAACCAACTCAAAAATCATATATGAATCAATGATTAAAGATTGGAAATTTCTCAAAAATACAAGTCTGGTAACCACACTGTGAGATTATTCTAAAAATACCACGAATTTTAAATAGTTTTAAAATTCAAATTTAAATCCTCGATCCTAAAACCAAACTCCACCAATTTACAAAAACTAAACCATACTCGAACCCAAAAATTTCAAAATTTAACTCTTTAAACTCAATTTTAAATTTGTGATAGGAACAAAAACATTTTAATGGTATTTTTAGGAGGATTGGAAGTGTGTGATATTTTTGAAATATGAAATTATTTTTGTGGTATTTTATGAAATTTCTCTTAAAGATTTGATTTTAATTGAAATTAACCTGCAAATATCAGGCCAAAACTGTGAAGCTTCTTCTTCAGAGACAAAGAAGAGACTGAGATAATCTTTCCACTCAAGAGCTTTCTCAGCACGAGGACTAAAACTCGTCCCAAACCTAACATTAGTCGACAAAGAATTCTCCTTTGTGAATTTACTCTTCTCCTCCACTGGCAAATTGAAGAATCTGTGCGTAGCAGCTTTAACATTGTCAAGAACTTCCAAAGGAACTCCATGATTGATCACTTGAAAGAAACCCCATTTCTCAGCAGCATCACAGATAGCTTCAGCGACTTTGTTCTCATCAGGGTTCGACATGTCAATAACTGGAATGGCTTCATCTGTTTCATTGACGAATTTGTTAATGAGTCGTTCTTCAAAAGGCTGAATGTATTGATCAGGAAGAGCTTTAAGTCCTGTTTCGGATAAACCCTTGACGCCATTTCCTTTGTTGACGACGAACTCTGTTACTTCAGCTGGGTTTGCGAGTTGTGCAGTTGAGAGTGTTGGAGCCATATTGGATGCAAAAGATTTGAGCTTTTGTGTTTTTGATTTTGTTGTTTTTGATAAGTTGAAGAGAAGAGAGAGAGAGAGAGTATTTAAAAGAGAATGCAATCAGCTGATGAGCGAACAACCTTTAAGGCTATAGCCATGCTTCTTCTGCTGTTTTTCTTCTTCCCGCTTTCTTTCCTCTATTTTAAAATCTCCATTTGTATTTAAAATATTAATATTGCCATTTATGTCAAAAGAAAATTGGCTTTCTAACATTAGTAAATAGTAAGTCAAATCATTTTATTTGGGTATGGTTAGCTCTCCAAATTAGCATTTTTCAGAGAAAAACAAAAGACTTCGTAACATGTCAAACAATACTAAACTAGATTTCTAAATCAATTTACATGCTAAACCAGAATCTAATAAGAGATTAGAATAGAATGAAATCAAATAAATTTGGGACTTACTAAAAATTGTATTAGGTTGAATAATCAAAATCAACAATTTAGAAGAAAGTAGTGTAGTTGGCCTATTTTATATTTCCATTTTCCTTTGTGTTTTCCTCCTTATAATTTTTGTGATCGTTAGATTGGTTAGAACAGACCCATTATTTTACTCGTATAAACTTAAATCTCATAAATTTAACTCTGATTGAACATATATATATTTATTGTCGAGCTATCTTCTTTTTAGTTGTATGTCTAAACTACTGCTTCTTGAAAAGATGAACTTTATGCTTTTCTTTTATACTCTTCACTTTCTTAGTTTTTTTTGTGGACCACATCTTGATATTTTGTATCTCGATCCAGAGTAAAATCAATTGAACTACATTCAGAACTGGTCTGGAGACCAATTACCCAAAAAAGTTGATATGGTTTACTAGATTCATTTCTCAAGTCAACAAAAACCAAACCAAAATAGAAAAATTGATATCAAAACTGATGATAAGTTTACTAAAATTCAAATAAAAATCAACAAATTAAGCCACCCATCATAAACTTGGTGTTACTTTGAATATCATTATTTGTAAATTAAAAAAAATTGAATCAAAAACAAAAATAAAAATCCGACTAATTAACCCATGAGGATATAATACCAGACCTTAAACTATATAATAAAAGAAGTAAAATAAAAAAGATAGTTATGGTTTGGTAGGTGGAGAAAGAGAAGCATGGGACTAGGCATGGTTCTTGTTGCAGCCAGCAATCTAACGGGCCAAATTTTCTTCATTTATATTGTGGGCCTTTCCAAAGCCCAAATCAAACTATTGTCCAAATAGTTATTGAATTTTCTTCAAAACTAAGTTCCCAGAAATCCGCTTGAAGTCGATTTTCTAGTTGACATTTTCCTGGAAAATCTTTCTGGTAAAAGTGAGAATTAGTCTTGGTACCAAAATAAAAAACTATCTTGGATCACTTTTTTTGTAGTACTCAAGAATTTAAAATCGCAAATTAGCAAGTGACCCAATGATAGTTACCTCTGCATCTATTGTATTAACTAGGTTCGAACTCTGTCTCTATCAGTTGGGAGAGAACTACTTGTAATAATAAAAAATAATTCTGTGAATTCTTGCTAAACAAGAAAACAAAATAAACAAATATAATGATACTCTGTGTTACACTAAAAAGACCCAAAAAGAAAAAGAATACAAAAGAATTTCTAAGTCATCATCTTCTCTATTCACATAAAAAGAATAGATTGAATCGAAAAAGGAACTCATCTTGCATCAATTACGAATGTATAATATCTGCAGGGAGTGACATTCCTCTCCATAACGACGACATCTGAGGCGTTTGCGTTTGCGATGAGGACGACGAGAAACAGAGTCTTGAAACAGATGAACTTCTTGGAGACAAGTTAACTTGTTCCAGTGCTTGAAACTGAAGCTCTGATGGATAATCTCTTACACAACCAATCCTTGGTCCTGCACCAGTTGTCCATTTACATGATAGTTGTTTCCCTAGTTGGAATGATTTGCTTTCTTTCTTTGAATTTATCCTTTTTAGGATTGATTCTTCTGGAATCTTCATTACTTCACCCTCTTTAGTTTCTTCTTCTCCTCTTCCTCTGGGTGAGCTCTGTTCTGAAGGCATTGATTCTTGTTCTAATTCAAACATCTCTTCTTCTTCCTCCTCTTCATCATCACCTGAATCGTAGTCTTCAGACATATTTGTAGATTTCGATCCCGCGGATTCAGTTTCATTATCGAATGTACTGAAAGAATCTGACTTTTTTGGTGTCTCAAGATTAGCCATCACCAAAGCTGTTTCATACTCTCTTTGATCAGTGTTATCCTGATTCTCAGGCTCCAAGTCCTCTTCCAAAGAATGGTTTCTCATATGAGTGCTTCTTTGCTTATAAAGAGAGAACTCATCTTCATCTGTAGGACTCATCTGAAACATCGAAAAACACTTATAAGAATATAATCTACACAGATTCAAGATCTTGAACAATGAATCAATCATAATCGAGTTCTCTCACCTTTACGTCAGTAATATCAACATTGTTCTCTAGGAGGAAGGAGATAAAGTCCATGAAATTCTCTTCAGTAGGTTGATAATGTCCACTATGTGGCCACACAGCTTTAAGAACACCATTCTCAACAACTAATCTTCCTGCAGCAACAGTAGCTCCTCCAGCTAAAAAGCTTGAATGTTGAAATGTACCTTTCTTCTTCTTTCCAACATATAACACTTTCGATGTGCTGAGCACAAATATCCATTTGGAATCACTATCTTCCATAGGAGAAGTTTGAAGAATTTCTCCACTATGTTTATAGAAGAATTTGCCTTCTTCCACAACTACCTCATAAGCTTTCCTTTCCATCTACACATGACAACAATAAGAAATAAGTTCTAATTTCTCGGCGAAGTTACTTGTTAAGCAGAGATAAAAAAAAGGGATAGATACTAACCGGACCAAGGTACTTGATGCATTGTTGTTGAAGTTTCAATCGCGGACATTTCTCCAAAAGATTTACTTCTTTCCCCTCACCAATATCAAGCCTGAAACATTTGAATCAAAACCATATCCAAGTTTAGTTTTTGATTTTAAACAAAAAAAATTGCAAGAACGGTATAATGAGTAAGGTGAGAAGGAATTACCAGTAGAAGAAAGGTTCTCTACTTTGACAATGGAGCCATTTGTTGTAGTAAAAGTGTAGGTTATGTCCATACCGATGTCTCGGGTCAATCTGTGCATAAAACAAGATCAGATTACGTTCAATCCAAGAAAGAAGCGATAAACAAAACCAATCAGAGTTTTATCTTTATAACTTACCGCTTCAAGCCAGTGTTGTAAAGCAAGCTTTTGAGCTTTTCCATTCTTTGATAAACCTTTCCCAACTTTAGCTGCTCTAGTCCTTGCTCTAGACCACCTTGAAATCGCGGTTTCGTGTTTCTCAATATCAAAGAAAGATATAGAACTTCTCTTTAGCTCAGCAAAATCCAAAAGTTTCCACCTGTGATTAGAAACAGAACAATTATTAGATCACCACAAAACAACACAACACAACACAAAAACTTCCTCAAATCAAATGTTTAAAGAACTAACCAGCTTTGTTCGACGAGCACTGCGCAATCTGCAAGCTTTCGTCTGGTACGGAAGCTTTTATAGACTTTCTGTAATTTGATAGCAGCTTCATGCTTAGGATTCGAGGGATCAAGAACTGAGAATTCTCTAGCAATCCCAGCATTGTCTTTAGAATGATCTTCTTTGAAGACAGACCTGTTAAGTGAGATCATTCTCTCCAATGGCATCCCTTTAAAGCTAACAGATTTCTCAACAATCATTTCACCAGATCCAACAGATTTGAGAATTGTAGACTCTAGAGTTCTGTGATTGAAATTGACAGATCTCTTGGGAGTTCTGCACTCGTCGTCATCACCACCGAAGCTAATAGATTTCACTGTGATGGAGTCTAGAGCAGCCTCCACGTCATCTTTCTCGGTGAACGGACACGAGAATGATACACCCATTCAATAGATCCCAACCAAAAACCTGAAATCAAACATCAGGAAATCAGTTATGCATTTTCACAAACACCTTCCGATCAAAAAATGTTTACTTTTTGGATCTGAGAAACAGAGCATCCATAACCGATTATCAAAGGACTGAGTAAACCCATTTCGGTGTAACATTAAGAAGAAGAAAAAAAAAACCTCTAGAAAATAAATAGAGAAGAATAGGTACCTTGAATATACGGTTGTCAGGAGGCACTTTGAGGAATCTTGAAACTTTCTTCTTAGTTAACTCTTGAATCTTTAGTATGATTCTTGTTTGTTAAAGATTCAAAAGGTTGCTTGGTTTGTTTGAATTTCTTGGTATGTTGATGAAGCTCAAAAAAAAAAGACAAGTTAAAAACTCTTGAGGAATGGAGTTTATATATAATAGTTCAACAGCTCCAGAGCGACAAGAGATGGTAGAGAGAGAGAGAGAGTCCAACCACGTGTTTGTAGCTGCAGAATATTCATTCGAGGTCAAAAGTTAAGATTCAAATTTACATTTTACATAATTTAATTATCCAATAATAAAAAATAAAAAAAGAACATTTGACTGAATTATTACAAGTACAGTTACGGTTACGGAGTTTAGGCAACTGTGTATATTTATTTATTTATCATCACAAAAATTCCATTTTAATACACCAATTGTGTTCCAATTACCCTTTTAATATACGAACTA
>OVBE01012863.1:0-13088 GCA_900406425.1 Iberis pinnata
CTTACGTCTACCAACTTAATGGACGATGGAACCTTCAAAAAAGAAAAAGAAAAAAAAAAAATTAATGGACAATGGTTTCTGCGATTAAAAAAACAGAATCGGTCCTGAGATTTTAAAAGTCGCAATATAAAATGGAACTTACGTCTTTGTTGCATTGGTTCCATGGGCAGTACTCTTGGTCGATGAGGATTGGGTTTTTAACATTCTTAAGGATGATGTTTTCAAAATGGATCCCTGAGGCTGTGGTAACACAAGAAGCAGATGGCCATGTCTTGATTCTAACACCATTGTCAGTGTCTTGAAGTGTGCAGTCTTTGAAAGTAATGCCACTAACATCTCCCTCATTTTTGTACCTTCCAAGGCTTCCTACACTGAGACCATGTCCAGGACCACACGTAACTTTCTCGACTAACAGATTCTTCGTCCCATCTCCGATAGAGATACAGTCATCTCCGGTGGAGATTTGAGTGTTGAGAATCTTGATACCGTCACATCTTCCCAAATGGATACCATCGGTGTTAGGACTTTCTGCTGGAGCGGTGATCTTGAGGTTGTCAAAGGTCATGTTCTTGCCGCCGATAATATTGATATGGAAGTTCTTTGCATCTAATGAGCTAATATCTTTAATCTCAGCGTTATCCACAAAATCAAATCTTATACTCTGCAACAACAACAACAACAAATTATTATCACATAATCATATCTGGTCATGAGATTTTAATGGTCGCATTATAAAATGAAAAATATGAGCCGATTCTTAAAATAAAATTTTGAAAATTGGTCGATTCTTAAAGTAAAATTTTGAAAATATATAATGGACCGCAAGCTTGTGTTTGCGATGCTTGGCCTCAGGACTGACCATATACATAATTTACGCGAGCTGATAGGTTATTCTTTAAATCAGAATATCTAAAGTCTGAATCTGGATATCGAGTATAGGTGAGCCGATTGTTTGGAAGACAAGAAACAACTTACGATGGGAAGTTTCTTGCACTCAAAAGTCTTGTGACAGTTATTGACTCTCCAAGCTGCATTGCCTTCACCATCAAAGATTCCACCTCCATTCAACTTAAAGCCATTGATCCTTTCGAAGGCAACCCATCGTTCCTTCCCAGCAATAGCAGCACCTTCAGCTTTAACAGTACCTTGAATGGTGATCTCTATTGGAGCTTTGCATGGACCGATCATAACGATCTCACCAAGCTTGAACTCACCTTTTGGGATCAATACTTGGCTCGGATCTGGAGCTGCGCATGCATCTGTGAATGCTTTCAGAAAAGCCTGCAATGAACAACAAAAGAAGGGTTTATAGTTTGCTTGAAAAGCAAGAAATAGGGTTAATAGATTGCTTGAGAAACAAGAAATAGGGTTTATACCGCAGTAATATCAGAGCCAGGAGCACCAGGTACGCTGAATACTGCAGCATTAGCTGAATATCCTAACATACATAGAATCAAAATTGTAGAAATTCCCAAATACGAACCCATTATTTTATTTGTTTATTGGTTCTCTATTTGTTTTATTTCTTATTTTGTTTTGGTTTTATGAGATTGTAACTAAGCATCTGCTGCTTTATATAGTGGCTTGAATGGAATAATATGTTGAACTCCTTTTTTTTTCTCAACGTCTAATATGGAGATATTAGCGGTTATTAATTATTAGACGAAAGACTTGTTCCAATCATGTGTTTATAGCATTAAATTTTTTTAAGACTACTTACAATGGCGAGTTGAATAATTTTATTCAACTATTGAATATTACAATGAGTGTTCAAAAAGTCTAAAAATACTAAGGTGGATTTATTGATGTTATATAAATTAAACATGTTGATTTTTTTATTTTTGGTCCCATATTGTCGTATGGAAAATTTTGATTGGATTCATAAACTACGAGGAGACTATATATATATATATATATATAATTATTTCCGAATTTATATCTCTCTCCTCTGTTTCCCTCTCTCACTTTCGATTCTCTCTTCAAACGATATCCAAATCTAGTTTCTGGAGACCTGTAACATGGAGAGGCGGCGTCAAGCTCATACGTCGTTCGAGCTACAAGTAGATGCACCATGATTCTTGGACTACAAAAAAAACAGGTGGATTTGTGAAGGAATTTACAGATGGAAAAATATCCGTCAATAATAGTGAAGGCAAAAGTGACAGAATAAATGGCCGTCAATAATTTTCAGACGGATCAATATCCATAAGAAATTCGGACGGATTTGTGACGGAATATTACTGACGAATTTATTCTGTCACTAATCCGTCAGTACACTGTCAGTAAATTTTCCCGATGTAAACTATCCGTTGGTAGCTGTTACCAACGAATATATTCGATATTTCTGACGGAATAATCCGTTTGAAATCCATAAGAAAATTTTCTATATAACCAGAAGACGTCCTCTTATTATTTCACAAACAATTTAACAAACATAGTTATAAATGTCTACTCCTTATTTTCGATAACGGATGGATGGTGAAAGGATGAATCCAGAGACAAATATTTTGGATGAAGAATATGCAAATGGTGTGATGGAATTCATGGAATTAGCATGTCGACAACCTCGGGCACAAAACAGTCGTAAGTTAACATGTCTATGTTCTTTATGTCGGAATAATCATCATGTCAGAATAGATATAGTATGGAATCACTTGTATATGAATGGGTTTTTGTCGAGTTATAAGGTTTGGTATTTACATGAAGAACGCTATAATATTGTTGCTAGTAGTAGCGGTAACATTTCATTGGCTGATAGGATAGAGGAACCTAGAACGTAATTAGATGTTGGCGCAACTACGGTTCAAATGGTTAATGATGTTTGTAGAGAAACCATAGAGACGGCTCATGTTTCTTATGAAGAGTTAAATTTAGAAGCACGTCAGTTTTTTGGTATGTTAGACGCAGCGAATTAGCCATTATGTAGTGGATGTAGAGATGGTCATTCGCCTTTATCATCTGCTAGTAGGCAGATGGGTATAAATACATATTATAACTTACATGAGCATGCAGTTAACGGAATAGTCAAGTTCGTGAGGGATATCTTGCCCGAGGATAACAATGCTCCAGCTTCAAATTACGAGATACAAAAACTTGTGTCAGGTCTTGGATTGTCATATCAGGCTATAGATGTGTGCATCGACAACTGTATGATTTATTGGAGACGCGATGAAACCCGGAAGAGATGTCGATACTGTCGAAAACCAAGGTATAAAGATACAGGCGGTAGAGATTCAGTACCATACAAGAGAATGTGGTATTTGCCAGTAACAGATAGGTTGATGAGGTTGTATCACTCTGCTAGAACAGCTGCTGTAGTGAGATGGCATGCATAGCATAGAATTGATGGAGAGATTACACATCCTTCTGATGCAGAAGCTTGACGTTATTTTCAGTCTACATATCCGGATTTTGCATGCGAGACACAGAATGTCTATCTCGATTAAGTACATATGATTTCAGCCCATTTGGGAAGCATGGTAGACAATATTTTCTATTGCCGGTCATCCTCACACCTTATAATTTGCCGCCATTATTGTGTATGAACTAAGATTTTAGTTTCTCTATATTCTTGTACCAGGGCAGGAACATCTGAAACGATCGCTTGATGTGTTTTTGCAACCATTGATATATGAGTTTCTGACGTTATGGAATTATGGGGAAGATGTGTATGACGTGTCTTTACAACAGAATTTTAAGATGTGTGCGGTTCTTATGTGGAATATATATAAATAGATAGATAGATAATTATTTTCGAATTTCTATCTCTCTCCTCTGTTTCTCTCTCTTTCGACTCTCCCTTCAAACTATATCCATATCTAGTTTCTAGAGACTTGTAAAGAGGAGAGGCAGCATCAATACTACAAGAAAGCGTTGGCAAAAGTGACCGGAGGTCTTGACGGACTTGCATCCGTCAGTAAATTCCTGACAGATATACTGTCAAATATTTCCTAACAGACATATCCGTCAGGAATCCATCAAAATATCCGTCAGGAAATTTTCCCGGTACAAAGTAGTCATTTATAAGCGTTTCCAACAGTTATATTCATATTTCCTGAAGGATATATCAGTTAGGATTCCGTCACAAAAACGCCTATATAACCAGACCACTCTACCTTCATTCTTCACACATTCAACACATATACTTTACAAAAAGTATGTCTAGTCCTCCTTATTTTCGATCATGGATGGATGGTGAAAGAATGGATCCATATACAAACATTTTGAACGACGAATATGCGTGTTGTGTTATGGAATTAGCATATCGACAACCTCGGACACAACACAGTCGTAAATTAATATGTCCATGCTCTATATGTTGGAATTCTCATAATATCAAGATAAATATGGTTTAGAATCACTTGTATATGAATGATATTTTGCCGAGTTATAAGATTTGATATTTACATGGCGAACAACATGATATTGTTGCTAGTAGTAGCTCTAGCGAACAACCTAATCTTGTTGCTAGTACTAGCGGTAGCGAACCATTGGCCGATAAGATAGAGGAATCTAGAATGTAATTAGATTTTGGTGCACCTACGGTTCAAATGGTTAATGACGTTTATAGAGACGGATCGAGTTTCTTATGAAAAACCAAATTTAGAAGCACAACGATTTTTTGATATGTTAGACGCAGTGAATGATAGTGGATGTAGAGATGATCATTCGGTTTTATCATCTGCTAGTAGGTTGATGGGAATAAAGACAGATTATAACTTTTCTGAGAATGCAGTTGATGCAATAGCCAAGTTTGTGAGAGATATCTTGCCAGAGGATAACAATGCTCAATGTTCATATTACGAGATACACAAACTTGTGTCGGGGTTTGGATTGCCGTATCAGGTTATAAACGTGTACATCGACAATTGAATGATCTATTGGAGACGCGACGACACCCATACGACCGGACGACAATTGTATGATTTATTGATGTTAAATAAATTAAACATCTTGAATTTTTATATTTTTGTCCCACATTTCTGCATGGCAATTATTAAGTCACAAGGAAATTATATATATATATAGATAAATGTAGGTGTTGTAAGTTTATTGGCTGTTATAATTCTTGATGTTCTTTTTATACAAACTTAATTATTTTATAATATCCCACCAAAAAAATATTTTATAATAAATTATTTATATTTAAATTTTATACCGAAGTTCATCTTTTTTTTTTCTCTATAAATGGAAACTTGTTTTATTTGATTTTGACATAGAAAAATCATCAATATATCCCAACAATAAGCTTTTTGATTTTATTATTTTTAAAAATGAGAAATAATTATTTTTGTATTTTTTACTTGCAAAATAATTTAAAAATAAAACAAGAAAAAATTATTTTGAAAATATTTGTCTTTAATTATTTTAGTTTAATTATAATTTATTATTATTTTTAATATGTAATCATAAAATTATAAATGTAAGAGAAAATAAAAATATGAAATAAGTAGTCAAGTAGAGTATTGAATTTAATTAAGCAAAACCATTGTACAATATAAAAGTATAATGAATGTTGAATGAATATGTGAGAAAGAGATAATGGTATGAAATGTTAAAAATAAAAGAAGGTATTAAAGAAAATTTGACAATGTACATAGTCTAATATTTTGACACGACAATTGGACCCCTTTTGGTAGTTTGATTGATTTTATAAGTGATGATGGCCCAATGGACATTATAGGCAAGCTCTTGTATCGACAACCTCGTTCCGACAACGTACTAACTCTTCATGTTCATCTATCAACTGTGGTCCTTCCTAGAACCTCCAATGACCCTGATCTTTTGAAGTGGAAATTTGGAGCAGGGATGGTCCTGGGCTAAAGCTCGTAAATCAAGGATTTTAGGCGCCAAAATTTATATAAATGTTGGGGCACCAATCTTATTACAAAAAAACGTTGGTATCGTGGTTGAGTACATTGAATTTAGCTTTGCAGGTTTGGTGTTCGATTCTCCCCAACGCATATTTCTTTTTTTTTCTTTCTTTCATTTCCTTTTTCTTTTGTTTTCCTTGAGGACATCAAATTTTAACTACGCTTTAGGCGCTATTTAGATTCGGACCGGCACTGATTTGAAGATAAGTGGCTAAGCTCATACAATTCCGCCTCCGTGTGGGATCTCGTCCGACCACGTGAGCCCTTGAAACAATGGGTTTCCTTCGTTTGGTTTAGAGGCTCCATCCCTATGCATTCCTTTATTACGTGGGTTGCCAACATGGGTCGACTTCTGACTCGTCAACACCTAGCGTCTTGGGGTTCCATTGATGATTATAGGTGTTGTCTTTGCCTGCTTTAGACGAAATCAAGAGACCACTTTTTCTTCACTTGCTATTTTCCAGTCCAAATTTGGTCTCATATCATTGTTCGGTAGCTCCTACTCGATAGCTCCTCATCTCTTGGCTGGAACTTCTCTCATGGACATCACACTCATCATCTGCGACCACCTCGACGCTAAGGAAAGTAGTTGCACAAACTACCATTTACCATATTTGGAAGCAAATGAACAACTTATTGCACAATTCTCATTCATTGCCCCCATCTCATATCTTTCGAATCATCGACAAGGACATTCGTAATGCCATTTCTTCGCGAAGACATCGTAGGAAATGGACCAACTTGATGGTTCTTTGAATAAGATAACCAATACTTCACTCACTCATGGGTTTTATACATTGTAACCAATGTTTATAGGTTCAAAACTAAAAGAAAAAATTAAAATGACGTTATTATTAACTTATTGAAAAGAAAAAATTAAAACACTCTCGCATATTACGGAGCAAGCAAAAAGTTACTACAACCAAATCACTAGTTAGTACTCTTTCAGCTGATATACATCCAAAGCTTGAAGAGACTATTTATTATCTACTTGATATTCATAAAATATCATTTTTAACTTAAAAAAAAAAAAAAACCAAGGAAGATATATCAAAACTCTTTTTTTTTCTTCTTTTTCTCATTTAATCACACCTTGCTTCACTAGATTTGGTTTAGCTCAAACATCTGCTTTAGCTACTTCAGTACAAGCCGCAGGAATCATCTTTCCACTAAGAGCAGGCTTGACGTTAGAACAAGCCGAGACAGCTGGTCCTTCTTTACCTTTGTGGACCAAGTCGATGTCGGCTAGGTTAATATGGTTACATGTACCTCCTGGTGCACCAAGTAGTTTCACAGCTATCTTTGTTGCTGATGTGCCCTTAATGTTCTTGAAAGTCACATTTGACAACTTCACTTTTGATGGTTCCTACAAAATGTGTTAACCAAAAAGAGCTTTAGAAAGTTTTGATCATCAATATAATGAAAACATACTCAAGTATGATGTGTTAGAAAGTCTCATATGGGTTAGTAAATATCATGATACCAAAACAAAGCCGATCATGAACCCAATCAGAACAATCAAAATTTTGTATTCTAAAAGGCCGATCTTTTAAATCTCATGACCGGCTATGAATATAAAGTATTTTGAGTTGGAAATTAAATCTCACCAAGGTTATAGTGGATATAATGACTATAAAGATTATATAAACACATAAACGATCATAAACCCAGTCAGATCTGAAAATGAAACGCTATGGAGAAAAACCCGTGTCCATGTACAGTAGCAGATACACAAAAAGCGCTATCATGATACGCTATCGATAATCATATTTCTTGTAGTCAGAGCAAACATGAGTTTATGGTTTTTTCTTTATCTATTCTTCAATATGTTAAATCAACCATTTTTTTTCCTAAACCGCGTGCGATATTTTAAATCTCATGACTGACTTCAATATAAAGTATTTCGAGTTAAAAAAAAAGTAAATTCAAAGATATATAGTAAAGATTTGATTAGGGTACATACCCCAGCCTTGCACTTTCCATGAGGGCAATACACTTGGTCGATAAGAATAGGTAAGCTAACATTGTCCATTGTAATATCTTCGAAAAGAATGTTAGAAGCAATACTAGGAGGAGATCCAGGCCATGTCTTAATACGAACACCATTATCAGTGTTCCTGATGATACATTTTTTAATGGTGACTCCATTTAATGGTAACTCATTAGGGTACTTTCCAAGACTTCCAATGGAAATACCATGTCCCGGTCCACATTCGACACCTTCAACAACAAGGTTTTCAGTACCACACCCGATAGAAATGCAATCATCTCCGGTTTTAATCTTTCCTCCTATCAAGTTAACTCCGTTCGATTTTCCGATATGAATACCATCAGTGTTAAGACTCTCAGCTGGTGCATCAATGTTAACATTTTCAAGAGTGAAGTTCTTGCAATCATGGACGTTAATGTGGAAAAGTTTGCTGTTTGTTGATAATATATTTGACACTTTCGAGTTTGTGAGACCAGTGAATCGAATGTTCTGAAAACCAAAACCAACTGTTTTATAAATATATAGAACAAAATATCTTGGATATATAGTCAGTGACGGATGCAAGTATCCGCCAGAGCCGGTCTTGAGGCCAATCATGCCAAACACGAGCTTGGGCCCATTTTATTTCCAAAATTTTAGTTTAAGAACCGACCCATTTTAAAAATTTTAGTTTAAGAATCAGCCCATTTTTCATTATAACTTGTAGCTTTTAAAATCTCAGGACCGGCCCGGACCGCCACTACAACACGATGGTGTCAATTAAACCCAATCAAGATTAATAAATTAACCATTCTTAGTACAAATTTTACTATATTTAGTCAAAATTAGAGTTTGACCCCAATAAATATGTGTTAAAACTTTTAAATGACCCTACTAATTTATATAATCTTTTATCTATCATTATAATACTATATATAATTTTTTTTGTATGTATTTTTTTTACTATGACCCCAATAAAAAAATTTTCTAGATCTGCCACTGTATATATAGTTAGTTTTTTTTTTCCGACTGGCTTACAATGGGAAGTTTGTTGCATTTGCCGGTTTCTTTGCAGTCATTAACCTTCCAAGCAATGGAACCTTGACCATCAAAAATGGCTCCATTTCCATTCAAAGTGAAACCTACGAGCTTTTTGAGTTCGATCCATCCACAATGTGGCTTTTGGGGAGGGACCTCGGTTGGAGCCTTTAGATTACCATTCATTTCTAAAGTGATTGGACCTTTGCATGGACCTTCAAGTAGTAACTCCTTCACCAAATACTCACCCTTTGGCACTAGTATTGTGCTTCCTCCTGCTTGTCCACATGCTTGTTTCCACGCAGTCATAAATGCCTATACACATCATTCACACATATTCATCATTCTATAAAAAATAAAAAAATAAAAAAATCCACATATGATCATATATATTAACATATTATTACCTTAAACTAGGTTTTCTTTTTAATTTCGATTTCTACATTCTCTTAATATTTGATATGTACAAAGCCTGTCTTGAAGCCAAAATCTTAGTTTAAGAACCGGTCTATTTTAAAAACTTTAGTTTAAGATCCATTGTTATTTTTAGATTGTACACTTTAAGATCTCAGGACCGGTTCTGGATATGTACCGCAATTTTAGTTTGTACTATGTGCGGAAACGTGTATATATATATATATTTTATATTAGAAGATAGTATATATCGATAAAATTCATAAAGATGTAATATTATATATATATATATCTTATATATATTTAAAGTTCCGGACTTTTGTCCCATAATTATAAAGATGTAATTATATTATAAACTAGGTTTTTTAATTCGATTTGTATCTCTTATATAATACTAGATGATGTTTTATAGTTTTTACGTAGATTAAAAAAAACAATTTTTTCTTTACGTTATGTTTTTCTTTTGAAGTTTTTTCACCTAAAACATCATCTATTTGGAACAAAACCAAAACTCTAAAACATCATCTATTTAGGAACATAGGGAGTATTTGATACATACCGGACTATCGTCGGTTTTGCCATCGGCTTTAGCTCCTAAAGCTTTAACATCAATAGATGGACCAGATGGTGCAGCTGAAGGACCAGAGCTTCCTTTAAACCCTAACTTATTACCAATTGGAGCAACAGTTCCTTTGACTTTATCAGATACTTTAGAAGCAAGTGGTGCAGCAGATCCTTTAGCAGCTTGAACAGTTCCTTTGACTTTATCAGATACTTTAGAAGCAAGTGGTGCAGCTGATCCTTTAGCAGCTTGAGCTGTTCCTTTAACTTTTTCTGCTACTTTTTTAGCAGCTCCTTTAACATCTCCTAATAGTTTAGAACCCATACTTGGTGCAGGAGCTTCTTTTGCATCAGTTGCTTCTTCACTTTCTTTTAGATCTTTAGCACAATTTGATATTGTAATTAATGACATAATTACTATTAGTGCTATAATAAACACCACTTTATTATCTCTACGTAAATTCACCATTTTTTTAATTTTTTTTTGTTTTGTGTTTTTGTTCTTTTTATATATTCTTTCTTTTTTCTGTTTTTTTTTGTTTTTCTTGTTTTTGTTCTGATGAATTGAGAGCTTGATTTATAGAGGAAGGCAAAATAGTTTGAAAACCACAAACTTGTATTTACCTAAGAATAGTATGAGGCTTATGTTTAAGGTCTTATGAGAAAATCATGCATGATCCTTATGACTTGGTGCGGTTTCTATTTTTGGAATAATTTCTATACATCATGCCAAATTGTTTTATTTTTTTTGGTCAAAACATCAGACGATTTTGTCTCATCAGTCCTGTTCATAGTTTTTTTTAATGTAATACTTTATTTCAACAAAAAAATCTTAATAAATTTTTTTTTTAGGGTTGGGAATTCGGTTCAATCGGTTCAATCCGGATCGGTTTTTTCGGTTTTTGGATTTGTGTGCCGAACTAAACCGAATAAAATTTCGGTTTGATTCGGTTTGGAAATCGGTTTATTCGGTTCGGTTTTTGTTTTTGAAGTTCGGTTTATTCGGTTAAGTTTTGGTTGTTTTTTTTTGTTTTTCCGCTTTTTCTGGGTTTTCGGTTTTTCGGTTTTTCAAGAAAAAATAAAAAATAAACCGATCGGTTATCGGTTCGGTTCGGTTACCGAAATTGAAATATTTTGTGCCGATTGGTTAATAAAACGTAATTCGGTTCGGTTCGAAAAATTCGGTTTGGTTATTCCCAGCCATAAATATTCTTACAATCCGGCTCATAGTTTAGCTTCTGTAACTGAATAAATAGTTGATGCTTCAGCTTTAGTTTGATGAAATTTAATTTAATTAAAAATACACCATAAATACATGAGTTTTAAAAGGATTTAGTTTTTCTCTGAAGATTGATTTTAAAGGTGTTTTGTAATTAATGTTGATAAATATTTAAAAGTATTTTTTATCACTTTAACCTAAAAACACAATTAGTCGATCCAATAATCCAAATCTATTATATAACAAGATGATTTGTATCTCACAAGGAAATGACACGTCAGCTCCTCTCTTTGTGACACCTCAGCATACTCATTAATAATTTTTAGAATTTAAAACGACTAAAACCTGCAACAATATCGACTTCTTGGTCTTCTCTTCTTCTCTTTACGCCTCTTTTTTTTGCTAGGGTTCTTCGTCTTCTGTACTAACACTTTCATCAGTTGAAGAGAAGTTTGGATTCATCAACTCCTCTTTTATTCATAACTCAGCTTTAAATTTTTTTATAAAAAAATTGTTTTTTTTTCTTAACCATCTATTAAACAGAAATCCTAAAATCTTTTTTTCTCTTCCATTCAGAGAATCATCAAAGTGGTTCCTCCGGAATATTTCTGGCCGTAGTATTGGCTCCAACTCCGTCAAATGGTCGGTGGAGACAATGGACGCTGACCGTCAGGTGAACCTGAAGAACGGGAACGATTCACTAGAGATATGTAGAGTTCTTAACGGAATATGGCAGACGAGTGAAGGATGAGGGAAGATTGACCGACACAATGTCGTTGAGGCAATGCTCCAACACGCCTATGCTGGTCTCACTACATTTGATATCGCTTATCACTGTATGTATAATTGTACAGTTGAAACATATTTGAAATCAAAATTTTTCTTGTGAAGATTAATCATGTAAGGAAATCTATGGCTATACAAGCCAGAGTTCAGACCTCTAAGTTCCTTATACTACTAGGCGAGGGTCTCTCTCACCATAATGATCTATTTATTTGATTGCTTCGATTTGTATTGCTTTGATTGTAGTCTAAAATTTTTTTATCGAGATTATGAAGATTTAGATACCTTTAAATTTCTGTCAAAATTATTGATCAGTATCCAAAAACAGTTTAGGATCTTCTACCTTGGATCTTCCACCTTGGATCTTCCATTCTTTTACACTAACATGGTTCTAATTTCATGGATTAAGGTGTCTCTAGCTCGATCATATTAAGACATGGAAGATTGTCTGAACTAATAGCACATCTTCAAGATTTGATCAAAGGAGCTGAAGGAGTTGAAAGGACACCATATAAGTATGATATTGTACTCGCTGCTCAGGTATAATGGTTTCTTTGATTCGTAATCATTAAGCTTTCTTTGATTTGGGAATCATTAAGCTGAAACTGGCCTCTCTGTTTCATAATAAGCAGATTGGACAACTTGCAACTGAAATCAAAGAACTAAGTATGATTAATTCATTTACATTATTCAACAAAGATTCTGACTCCAATGGAATGTTAGAGTGTCTTCTGATATGTTAATGTAGAGCTTCTAACAGTTTAGGGTTCTTGTAATGAGAAGTAGAGAATGAATTATCTTTGCTTTTGCTTTTGTAGGCTAAGCATCTTACCTGGTTCCAGCAGCCGCGGTTGGACCTATGGGATACTTGTTACATGTGGTGGAAGGTGCTCCTCTCTTGAAATCTATCTATTTTTTCGATGTTTTTATATATCATTGTCTTCTAACTCGTACCTGCATCTTCACATTTCTTTCAATGTTGAAGGACGTTGGTCAATTTCTGATGCAATGTTTGTGACAAAGACAAATATGGCTAATGCAGTTGCGTCTGTTTGAAAACAACTAAACGATTTGTCAAAAACATTAGCGGTGAGAAATTTACTTTTTCAAAAGCATTCATCTCTTGGTATATATGTAGACTATTTCCTTGTGATTTTTTGACTCGGTGTATTTGCTTGTGTAGTCAACAAAGAAACATCTTTCTAAAGAGATAGAGAAATTGGATTGGAAG
>OVBE01012864.1:0-13088 GCA_900406425.1 Iberis pinnata
TATATATATATATATATATATATATATATTAATGTTAAAATATCGATACTTCAATAAAATTTGGGAGAGTTTAAATCCAATTTTTTAGAATTGTATATATTTAGTAACATAATGCAAAAACATATAGTATAGTTATGTCATAATTTGCTTTGATGTAATGCACAAATATATAATATTGGTCCATATAACATTATAGCATAATATTAGGAAAATTTTTAATTTCTTATTTTTAGTTAATTTAAATATTTTTACTATATTATGAAAACTCCAATAGTATTATATAAAAATTTGGTCTTGTATTCAATTTTAACTCTTGTCTTTTATGATGGACTTTGCATATGTCAATTTGTATTCGTTTTGTGCAGAAATCCATCATTTTATTTCAGAAAGACCCCAACACCTAGAAACCTGTAAAAAATACCAAAATTGCAAGGGAAACGCTTAGATAACACTTAATATCAAGCATAAAGACCCATTATAAAGCGTTAAAACCGAGTGATAACAACTTACCATACTTAGATTTTTGCTTGTCCCCAAGTAAAGCAAGATCAAATCTAAAGAACAGGTTTGAAAAGGACCACACATCAACTCGCAGAATCTCATATACCCCAAGTCTAAATACTAAAATCAAAAGACAAGAACTTTCAAAAGCACATAGTTAGCCAATGGGGTTCTCAATCAAACACAACAACTAATCAAATCTCAATATTCAATGAAAATTAGTTTTATACTCACACTAGGTTAGTAATGATTCCTTAGAAACCACTCAAATAACACCCAAAATAACATAAGATAGCGTTAATAATCATACACCCTTGGAGAACGATCTTTCTTCCTTGCATGTGCTTCTTCTACGAGCCAATTCAGCCAGTTTTCAGTAAAATCGCCATAACTCTTGATTTCACTGTCGTATTGACTTCAAACTACCTCTATATGAATCCTAATTCAAGCGGCTATCATGTGTCCAAATTTAAGCTCGATCTAACAGTGGGAACATATTCAACGTTGGAACAATCTTAACTCTTATGATGGACTTTGCATCTCCATATGTTAATTTGTATATGTTTTGTCCAGAAATCCATCATCTTTTTCCAAAACGACCCGAACACTTAGAAACCTGTAAAAGATACCAACACTCCAAGGAAAACACTTAATAACAAGCATAAATGCCCATTATAAAGTGTTAAAACCGAGTAATATCACATCAGTGGGTTGTTGCCTCCTCATCAGAACTATACTGCTCCAGCTACTGTTTCTCTAGAGTAGCTAACTGTGGAGGAAATCATTACAACAGGAAGATGACAGTCTCTCATTTTCCTTTACCTAGAGTCAAAGAACATTAATGGGATGACGTGGTTTACATTCTCAAAAAACAGTATAAGCGAAGCCATCAAGGACATAATGAATATGTTGCTGTCTAAATCTTATGGAAAGTACAAATACTTGCCTGCATATAGAGAAGGAGACTTGGTTTCGACATTTTTCGGTATGCATCATATGTGGAAAATATGGTTTTAAAAATCAAAAATATTAACCTAAACACAATATTAATTTCTCCTTTTTAGCAATCATTCAATTGGGATCTGACCATTATTGAGATGCTTCGACGCGAGATTCATACTATCGCGTCTAGAGTCTACACGCACTCTATGTACTCTTGGAAGAAACAATGGATGGCGGACAGGAAGAGACACAACAAGTGCGGAGAAGATTTGTTTGAAAGCTTTGTACAGTATTGGCAAAAGGAGGATACTAAAGCCCATTTACATACTCTAGCAAGAGGAAGATTACCAAAAGTTACCCTGAGCCATATACTTCTAACACCGGTGCGAAGAACACCAGGAACATCGGGCAAGAATTGGTTTGTAAATTTTTTTACTTAATTATAAATTATATGTTTCAGTATTTAATTAATACTTGTTTGGAAAATAGTTTATGAAGACCTGAGTTCGTCCTAATCTGGTTGACGTTGTTCGTGCGGTTCAGACGAACAAGTCGACCGGACTAATCCAAGACCCCATAGCCAGGGAATTTGTTGAGAATTTTGGGAGGCGTCTGCAAGAGATACATGATACTCATGGGACTTCAGAAAAACTTTCTCGCGCCATCAATATCAAGCCTATGTTGAGGTAATATAATTTTTTTACTTTTTTATATATGTTATTTTTTGGCTTATAATATATTTTCAAAACAAATTTCAAAGTACTAAGTGATAGTAGGATTTTTACGTCCTAAAGGTTATCAATTCCCCATCATTGTAGTATAGATGGGTTATCAATCCAATCTGATGAGTACTAACAATCTGAATTGCAATGGATACTCCTATGTCAAGCTAAACAGTAAAAATGGTGGTTTACTAACATGTCCTAAGTGCAGTGAACATGCTGGAAGTAAAGTGCACTAACAGAAAAAAGAAGCATAAAAGACTAAGATGCAAAAACAGAGTAAAAGCAGAGAAAGTGAAAGATGTAAACAAATGTGAAGCAGTTCCTGAGGACTAAGGGTAATCAACTAGAGATCCGTTCCAATCTACCTAAGCACCTAACATACCTTAAGCAATTAGTAAGCTATTCCTAGACGATAGGTTCATAAGTAACCAAGTCCAATCCCTTGATAAATGGAATCAACCTAAGAAATCACCAGACCTAACTCCGGTTAACGGTACACTACCTAGAAGGCATTAAGCATCAACCTACCAAAGCCAAAAATCCCCCTAGTCATCCAACCTCCTAGGCTGAGATGCATATCCTAAGAATCTAGGTGTTGCGTAAGGATAGACTAATCTTTAAAATCACCATGATCAGACATTTCCATAGAACGCTTTTCGGGCGCTGGAATGTCCAAGATCAGATTTCAATTGGCGTGAAAGAAACCAACATTAAGCACAATAAAACATAAGGGATGTAAGTTTTCACACAATCTTAGGTATCTAAAGTGAGATCTGGACATTAAACCTAGTCTTCCACATCCTCAGGAACTACTCACTACTCATGGAAGTAAAAACAGAGAAAACAGAAATCATAACTTCAAAGCTAGACATGCATATCTAAGGTTAAATAGCAAGAACGGCAAGAACTCAAACCCATAAAAGCAAGAACAACAATGAAACAGTAAAAACAGAGATGAAGAACAAACTTAAAACAAAAGATTAAAATCTTAAAACGTAAATCAATATGCACCAGATAAACAACAATCTAAAGCTAAGCAGGAAAGTAAAGGAAAAACAGAAGATTAACTTGAAACTTAAAAGAAATATGGTTTATACACCAAGAACATGAAGAACAACAAACAAAAATGGAAAACCTAAGACAAAATCTAAAAAGGAAAGAAAAACAAGACTTGTGCAAAAGGAGGCGAGTTAGGGCTTTTAAAGTGTTCAGGGCAAAGCCCTAGATCGCACTAAAGAAAAAAACTAATCATTGGCTCAGATCTTGGGTTAGGTCCACTTCGGAATTGAGTTGGTCGGGTCGGAGCGTGTTTGCTTAAGTTGGTAAGTGCAAGATCGATCTGAGCTGGGGACGCTTGAATGAGATCGCCTAGAACTTGAGCTTGAGATAAATCCAGCTAGTTCGTGGCTTGAGTGAGATAGATCTGATGTTGAGTGCTGGGATCGATCCAGAAGTGATGCAGGATCGATCCAGGAGTTGATGCAAGATCGATCCAGGAGTTTATGCAGGATCGATCCAGAAGTTGATGCAGGATCGATCCAGAAGTTGATGCAGGATCGATCTGGACGTGTGCTGGGATCGATCCAGTTATGTGATGGGATGGATCCAGGAGTGAGCTACATGATCGATCCAAGAGTGAGCTGCAGGATCGATCCAGAAGTGTGCTGGGATCGACTTAGAAGTGTGTTGGGATCGATCCAGAAGTGTGCTGGGATCGATCCAGATAGGTGTTGTAGGATCGATTTGGGATCAATGCAGGATTGAGCTGAGATCGATCCAGATGAGTGCCAGTCCATTCCATGCTAAGTGCTTCTCCATTCCATGTTAAGTGTTGCTTTTCTGAATTTTCACAAACCAATCTGAAAACTCCCAAAAGTCCTGAAAAAGCTCCAAAATGCGTGCATACGCGAATTCTAATGCAAAATTCATAAAAATCACAAACTTACTAAAATCAACTATTAAATGTGATGTATGAATGTGATATACCCAGGCATATCATCATCATCGAAGTGTAGTTGGACCTTTACAAGGAAGTGGCAGGTTTCTTCCTTGTACCCATCATTGTGAGCCGTCATGAGCTTCTCTAGGCTTGTTGTCTTGAAGAGATGGGACATATCCTTCGCTATCCCTAAAGCGCCCATCGTTGGCATATGAGGGAACCGAGTCCCTTTGAAGCTTCGTGAGAGAAGGGCTTCTAGGTGGGGAGTTTCAGAACTTTCTTCAACTTCCATTCGGGAAGTTCCCTCTTGTATTATTGAACCCGTGAATTCGACATAATACTCCTGCATCTCGGCGCTCACCTAGTCACCCACTTGATATGTAGGATCCTCACTACTATTCTCATCCTACATAGCGATTTGTTTTCCCCAACTGATGTTCGATCGTCTTTGGGAGCGTTCGAGCTTTGCTCGTTCTCTCTCTCTTTATTGTTCTGCTTGTTCAATAAGAAGAGTGTGGCGCTCTTGAATCTCTCTCTGTTCTCTTAATCATTGAAATTGTGTAGCAATCTCAACTCCACAAAGTTGTATCTTTGAGAGGATTCAAGTATTTGGTGAAAATCTGGTGAGATTGCTTGTTCTTCTTCTCTAGCTTTGAAGAGTGCTCGCTCCTTACGCTGCCTCCTTAGGATTCTTTCACGTGATGGTTGAGACATCTTTCCGATTTTTGCAAGTGTTTAGAGCTTGTTGAGAAATCCTTTTCAGAGCAATGCTACTAGTTGAAATGCCTTAGAGAAACCAATGTTTTTAGAGAGAATAGTTGTGAGGTAGATGAGAGAAAGAGTGAGAGATACTCTCTTGATATAGAGGTGTGGTGCGATTTTGGAGGAGGTAGTGGTGAGTGGATGGTTGTGGTAGAGGAGTAAAGATGGTGCATGTGGAGGAGGATTAAAGAGGGGACATTGGTGTGATGGGGGTGTGGGTGTGTAAGAGAAGTGATGGAGGTGATCTTTTGTCCAAGGGGTGAAGGAAGTTAGTGGGCAAGTGGGCAATGGAGGTGATCCTTTGTCTTTGAGTGGGATGGGCTTTGTTCGAATTTAATCAGTACTCCAAATGGTTCGAGTGTGCTTTTATCGGTTCGATCACAACTTCATAGAACGGTTTGATGACGGTTTGAGCGCATGGATCGATCTTGGTGTTGAGGTGCGAATTGATCTAGTATTGAACATTGGATCGATCCCGAACATGTTTCGGATCGATCATGGTCACCTCTTGGATCGATCACGATCGATCCAATCGTTGAAAAATTGGATCGACCCCGTTCTTGCCGCGTCTCGAGCATTTGATGATTGTGGATCGATCTAATGTTGAGCATTAGATCGATCCCAAACATGCCATGGATCTATTATGACCATATTTTGGATCGATCATGATTGATCCAAGGTTAAAAGTGGATCGCTCCCTTGCAAGCATGGATCGATCTTGTCATTGAAAACGCATCGATGCAGACAAACTCTCATTGATCAATGTATTGAAAGCGCATCTTTCTCATATCCCATTTCTTTTCTCCTTTGCAAGATTCATGAAACTCATCCTGTAAGTGCCTAAAACACCAAAACTGATTGAACACTAAATTGCATTAAACCAAGTACTGAAATTTAAAAAGGATTGAAATTGAAATATTTACAGAGATAGACATGGGACTTCCTCCCAAGTGAGAATTTTTTAAGTCACTAAGCTTAACATCCTGTTTTTAGGATTAATGACCCTGAGACGGTTCTCCGAAGAGAACCGAGGTCTTTTCTGAGAAAGCTCATTTGTCATAGTTTTTATCAACCTTGGAGTTCAGCTTTGGTTTTTCATCAACTTCTACAACAAGTATGATGTCTTCCTTAGAAAGTACTTCTTTTATCATGAAGCTCTTAGAACATAGTGGATCCACATTCCCCAGATAATACTTGAACCTTTTGTTAAGTAAGAACACTTGGTCTCCATTCTTGATTTCCAAGCTTCGGGTATGAGGCTCCAAGTATTTTTCAGAAATTAGAATGTTCGACGGTGGCTTCCGAGGTGGCACACGTTCAGGTTGGAGTTTGAACTCAGGATTTCCTTTTCCTGGATCCTTCAAGTTATCTTTAGCTCTTGACATTACCAATTTCTTGATTTATTTTAACTCCTATGAAACTCCTTTGTCTGGTTCTTTAACAGGCTTTAAGACTTATGTCATTGTGCACTCCAGACTTTTTTGGTTCCTTTCCCAATCCATATTAAACTGCTTCAACGCTTGATTACCCATTCTTTGGATTATGTTCATTCAGTTCCTTCACAGAGTACAACTGACTTTGGGCCGTGAGATCCTTGTTTTTAGTCCTAATGTTGAAAATCATTTTTGGTCTTCTCCCTAAATGCAGCTTTATGTGATCTTTCTTGATGTTGATTACAGCTCAAATTGTTGCTAGGAATGGTCTTCCAAAGATCAATGGATCCTTGTGCTCTTCATCCATCTTCAATACCACAAAGTCTGTGAGTATTGTTGCATCTTTGATCTTGATAGGTAGGCTCTCTAAGATACCAACATGATGCCTAACTAATCTGTCCTCCATCAACAAGGTTATATTAGAAGTCTTGAACTCATCGAATCCTAGCTTCTTGGTAGTGGACATGGGCATAAGGTTGATGGAAGCTCCCAGGTCACAAAGGCAATCATCAAAAGTCAAGGAACCTAGTGAGCAAGGTAGTGTGAACGAAACAGGATCTTCTTGCTTCGTCGTTATCAAGGAATTACATTCGTCAGGTGGTTTCAGCACATCTCGAGCTACCTCTTCCTTCATGGGTTTCGCAAAACCTCTGGGTATTTTTCCATGATCTCTTTCTTGAATCTAGAAGGGAAAGGCAACCTGGGAACATATGGTGGTGGAATGAAGGGTGTATCCTTCTGTTGTGTTACAGATGGTTGTTTAGCAGGAGGTGTTTTGGTAATCACTTCTGGTGGAGGTTGCAATGGCTTCTGTGAATCAATTATTGCAGGTTATTCTTCTTCAGCTTCTTTTAAACATGACCCCCCAACTAGAACCACACTGTCCTCACTAAATAAAAGGGTAAGTTGGAGTGGGAATGGAAGTTGTCTGCTGGAGATATATGGCATTGATGCTAGCATATTTCTTTGGGTTCTGCACAGATTATCCCGGTAGATGACCATTCGCAGAAGTTGAAGTTGATGCGGTTTTTCCTTCAAGAGTGGTGACCCTAGAGTTGAGAGTTTAATCTTTGAGTAGATTGCACCGAAGGAAGTGTCCATCTTGTGTTGGATTTCACCAAACTTGTTTGATGTCTCGAGTGCATAATTGGCTTGACCTTGAAGAAGCTGCTATAACATAGCTTCAATGTTCAAAGGTTGAGAAGGAGGTTGGTTAGATGTGAAACCAGGAGGTGCACCAGTAGGTTGTGGTTGTTGAAAACCATTTTGTTGTTGCTGCTTTGGGAACTAACCTCTGTTCTGGTTGTAGTTGTTGAAAGGTTGAGAGGTCTTCTGTTGTTGAGGTGGGTACACTTGGTCTCGTNGTCTTCTGTTGTGGAGGTGGGTACACTTGGTCTTGTGGGTTAGCAACGTTGTTGCTTCTGTAAGAAAGACCAAGGTTGTTGGAGTACTTGACGTACCCTTTGTTGTAACCCCCTTGGTTCTGTACATAGCACAGTTCTTCTTGCTGTTGAGCTTCAGCAGCTTGAATCTGAAGTTGTTCTTCATCAGAGATGAAGTGAACCTGATGTTGTTGACCCATGAGTAACCTGTCCAACTTCTCATTGAGTGCTTTGATCTCCTTCTTTGTGCTATCATCAAAAGCAGAAATACCTCAAAATGTTTTGTCGTAGTCTTCACTGTAAATCCCATCAGACTGGGAAAGGTTCTCTACTAACTCCCATCCTTCATCTACACTTTTGTTGAGGAAGTTTCCATTACTTGCTATATCTAGCAACATTCGAATCTTTGGTAGAGCACCTCTGTAGAGGGTGCTGAGTATGGAAGCTTTGCTAAAACTGTGATGGGGCATTGTATTGTGTAGTTCTTGAAGCGCTCCCATGCTTCAGAGAAAGTTTCAACATTCTTCTGTGCAAAGCCTGAAATGTCATTCCTCAAGCGTGTTGTTCTTGAAGTTGAGAAGAACTTTGCAAGGAATTCCTTCTTGCAAGCATCCCAGGTTGTGATGGAGTTCCTAGGGAGTGACTTCTCCCGTTGGTGTGCCTTCTCCCCCAAAGAGAAAGGAAAGGGGCATAGCTTGAAAGCATCTTCACTCACACCATTTATCTTCGTGAGGCTGCATAACCGATCAAACTCGTAGAAGTGGTCAAGTGGGTCTTCCATTGGTAGACCATGGAACTTGTGGCTCTGCACCATGGCAATGAGACTATGCTTGATCTCGAAGTTGTTGTTATGAACTGCAGGTGGATTGTTTCCATGTCTGATGGTGTGAGTGTTGGGGTTGTCACCATCACCTATAATGTTCTAGGTATCTCTGTCAGCGTTGTCTGCCATTTGTAAGTCCAACCTTCTCAAGTGTTCCGCATGTTCCTGTTCACGTATTGCTCGAGAGTGTTCCGCTCAAGAGCTCTGATGTCGTCAACGAGAGGAATCAAGTCTGTTGGTCCTCTACTTCTCCGGTTCATACATTGTTAAGCAGGTACCTGAAAACAAAGCAAACAAAGGTAGACAAGCAAGTAAAGAAGGAAAAGAAGCTTGATCTCAAAAGATCCAAAATCCATAATGTAGTAACAACACCTAAATGGAAACGACGCCAAATTGATAGTAGGATTTGTAAGTCCTAAAGGGTATCAATTCCCCATCATTGTAGTATAGATGGTTATTAATCCAATCGGGTGAGTACTAACAATATGAATTGCAATGGATACTCCTAAGTCAAGCTAAACAGTAAAAATGGTGGTTTACTAACAGGTCCTAAGTATAGTGCACATGATGGAAGTAAAGTGCACTATCAGAAAAAGAAGCATAAAAGACTAAGATGCAAAAACAGAGTAAAACTAGAGAGAGTGAAAGATGTAAACAAATGTGAAGCAGCTCCTGAGGACTAAGGATAATCAAATAGAGATCCGTCCCAATCTACCTAAGCACCTAACATACCTCAAACAATCAGTAACATATCCCTAGACGATAGGTTTATAAGTAACCAAGTCCATTCCCTTCATAAATGGAATCAACCTAAGCAATCACCAGACCTAACTCCCATTAATGGTACAGTACCTAGAAGGCATTAAGCATCAACCTACCAAATCCAAAAAGCCCCCTAGTCATCCAACCTCCTAGGCTGAGATGCATATCCTAAGCATCTAGGTGTTGCGTAAAGATAGACTAATCTCTAAAATCACCATGATCATACATTCCATAGAACGCTTTTTGCGGCTGGAATGTCCAAGATAATATTTCGATTGGCGTGAAAGAAACCAGCATTAAGCACAATGAAACAAAAGGGATGTAAGTTTTCACACAAGCTTAGGTGTCTAAGGTTAGATCAGGACATCAACCCTAGTCTACGCCATCCTCAAGAACTTCAGGAACTACTCACTACTCATGGAAGTGAAAACAAAGAAAACAGAAATCATAACTTCAAAGCTAAGCATGCAGATCTAAGGTTAAACAACAAGAACATCAAGAACTCAAATCCAGAAAAGCAAGAACAACAATGAAACAGTAAAAACAGAGATGAAGAATAAACTTAAAACAGAAGATTAAAAGCTTAAAACGTAAATCAATATGCACCAGATAAACAACAACCTAAAGCTAAGCAGGAAAGTAAAGGAAAAACAAAAGATTAACTTGAAACTTAAAAGAAATATGGTTTTTACACCAAGATCATGAAGAACAACAAAGAAAAATGAAAAACCTAAGACAAAACCTTAAAAGGAAAGAAAAAAAAGACTTGTGCAAAAGGAGACGAGTTAGGGCTTTTATTGTGTTCAAAGAAGCCCTAAATTGCACTAAAGACAAAAACTAATCATTGGCTCGGATCTTGGGTCAGGTCCATTTCAGAATTGAGTTGGTCGGGTCGGAGCGTGTTTGACTCAAGTTGGTAATTGCAAGATCGATATGAGTTGGGGACGCTTGAATGAGATCGATCCAGAAGTTGAGCTTGAGATCAATCCAGCTTGTTCGTGGCTTGAGTGAGATCGATCTGATGTTGAGTGTTGGGATTGATCCAGAAGTGATTCATGATCGATCCAGGAGTTGAGATCGATCCAGGAGTTGATGTAGGATCGATCCAGAAGTTGATGCAGGATCGATCCAGAAGTAGATGCATGATCGATCTAGACGTGTGCTGGGATCGATCCATATATGTGCTGGGATCGATCCAGGAGTGAGCTGCAGGATCGATCCAGAAGTGTGCTGGGATCGATCTAGAAGTGTGCTGGGATCGATCCAGATAGGTGCTGCGGGATTGATCTTGGATCGATACAGGAGTGAGCTGAGATCAATCCAGGTGAACCTGAGATCTATCTAGATGAGTGCTAGTCCATTCCAGGCTAAGTGCTGCTCCATTCCATGTTAAGTGCTGCTTTTCTGAATTCTCACAAAACCTTCTTGAAAACTCCCGAAAGTCCTGAAAAATCTCCAAAATGCGTGCATATGCGAATTCTAATGCAAAAGTCCTAAAAATCACAAACTTACTAAAATCAACTATAAATGTGATGTATGCACGCCTAAAGACCTCACAATTGATGCTAAATGATATGTAAAAACCATGAAATTCAGAGTCATCACTAAGATCGACAAGAACCACTACTACGGTAGCAGTAAGATGCGGGGCTTTCTTCGTTGAGACCTAGGCATGATATAGAGTATGAGCGGGAGGTGCTGATGAAGGAACTACAAGACACTTTTGATGAAGGAACTACAAGACACTTTTGATAATTGTCTTTATCTCAATAGTTTTTTGAATTTATTGTCTTTATCTTTAGAACATATTTTGTTTTATTTTTAAATATTATCTTTTGTAAGAAATTTTTTAATTATATTTAATTTTCTTTCATTTATCAAATTTTATATTAAAATAAATTATTATTCAAAACTAAAATAGTTTTTAAAAACTATATATGCCGATGTTTTAATCTGACAAAAATATGACAAAAAATATGGATGAAAATGTGAATTTTTTTGGGGGCAAACCAAAGAAAGAAAATAGACGGATAACCATCATATCGATCCAAAAGTGTTAGCGTAAATTGTGCATCTATAATTTGCTCTTCTTCTTCTATATTTTTTTTCCTTTCTCTAACAACTTAAATCGATTCATGAAAGGAATGCTTCAAAAAACAATATCAATGGTAATACAAACTCTATTTCAAAACATAATTTTTGTAACAAAAGAAAATAGAAACAAGATTTTTACTACAACATTTAAGGAATTTTATACGTGCACAATTTTAGAAAATCGATTCTATAATTTTAGTCAGCTAAAATTGAAGTGATTGAATTAGAAAATTGAACAATTAGACGATTTTCCTCCTTACACCCAATAAAATCTTGCGTTTTTAGGTTAGTTCACTAATAGATATTTCGTTTTGTTAATACGTGTCAATCTGGATTCTTTTTTTCTTTTGTTCTAATTTTATCTCGAAGAAAGTTGATGTTGCTTTGGTTTTATCTTTAGATATTTCTTTAAAAATTACAAAAGTGTAGTTTATATGAGTTTAGGCTTCCTGCCTAAAAAATGTTGGTTCAAATCAGAAACATACCTGTGAACCATAGAACGGAAAGAGCTATAATGGACTTAGCAGAGTTCGCTGGAGAAGTAAAGGAACTGGCTTTCGATCCTTCAAAATCTCAAGTCAATGACTATGTAAGAGCTCGAGTTATCTTTAACGTCAATAATCCGGTCAGAAGATATAAAAAATTAGCTCTGCCTTCAGGGGAAATTGTCTCAATCCTCTATGACTATGAAAGAATACATATGAGATGTTATAGCTGCCAAAGACTAACTCATTCTCAAGAAGATTGCCCCTGGAAAAAATTACAAGCTGAAGGCAAAAAGTCTCAATCCTCTGGAATGAGAAACTCTTCTGTAGAGTCTACTTCTTCGAAACTGCCTTCTCCTACAAGGCAAGGTTTCTCTCCCAATGACCCTTTGTGTGGTGTGATTAAGGACTCTCTAGCAGGTTGTGACCCATCTACAGGCAGGCCAAAGATAGCAGAGGAGGTTTTACAAGAGATGAGATTATATCTAACAACAGCAAATGGTCCAGAAAGAATCATTAGAGAAGCACGAGTCAAGGCATCTTTGAATGAATTGGAAAAAGACTCACTCCTCCAGAAAACAATTCTCAGACTTGAAGCTCATGTGACTATCACATCAAACACAAACAAAGACAAAGGCATAGTCTTCGACTTCTCTCAAGATTCACAGCATCAGATGAGCTCCCCAAATCCACTCCCTCAACCTAAGTTCCAAATGGATTCTTTTAAAGCAGCTAATTCTCTCCTATTCAGTATGCAACACAGAGGAATCATTCCTTGGAGTCCAGAATTACATCAGACTAATTCCAATCTTGTACCATCCTTGGATCCTACGGTGCTATGTACAAGGCTCACCAAAGCCAGTACTTCCGGGACCAAAAGACAAGTATTGAAACCAAGGAAACGTCTTTGCAAAGAAACAAGAGCTGCACAAACACTGGAATCACTTCCTATGACTCTGCTTCAGGAGACAGATGATAGTAAGATTTTTTCGTGTTCAAAACGTTATCAATTCCTATTACACTATCATTTTTGTTGTAGTAGTAATAGGTGTCAATCCAATCAGGTGTGTCATTAACCACTCTAGACTAAGATGAATGCAATTGATTCAAGTTAAGTGTAGAGAGGTGGTTTTTCTAACAGTCCTAAACAAGTAAACAGATGCAAGGGAACTAANAGTTATCGAATGGTGATCGATCATGATTTCCCTAATTGCCTAACATGCCTCAATCAACAAACCAA
>OVBE01012865.1:0-13088 GCA_900406425.1 Iberis pinnata
CGAAATCTTTTCGCCTTTGTGCCTAATCTTGATTTTGATGACTCGGACTTTCTTCATCAAGAAGAAGGTAAAAGAGAAAATAAGAGTTTCATGGATTTTGTGGATAAGGTTTTAGCATTACAAGGTGATTCTCTAATCAAGAAATTCTCTTTAAAGGTTAAAACCGGCATAGATTTCTCTCGTGTTGATCAATGGATATGTAATGTATTGCAACGTGGAGTTTCATATCTTGATCTATTCATTGAATTAGATAAAGTTAAAGGAGAAGAATATTCTTTACCTTATGAGATATCTAAAAGTAAGACATTAGTTGAGTTCAAGACAGGTTATGGAGTTGATCTTTATTTATGGGATGATGAAATGTTGTTACCAAAGCTTAAGACTCTTGTTCTTGATTCAGTTGGGTTTGCTAGATGTCAGTTTCAAACACTTCTTGCTGCATGTCCTGTTCTTGAGGAACTTATGATACTTAACATGGAGTGGAGAAATAGGGATGAGATCTTGTCAAGTTCAAGCATCAAGAATCTAAAGATTACTTCAGAAAGTGGCTGTTTAGGAACTATTTCATTTGATATGCCAAATCTTGTTTACTTTGACTATTGTGATAATGTCGCAGAGGATTATCCCTTAGTTAACTTGGGAAATGTTGTGGAGGTTGGTCTTAATGTTGCACTAACTAAAGATCTAGTTAATGGAGCAAAAGATAATGTGTGGAAGCTTATTCATGGCATAAGAAATGCTAAGATATTTCACATATCTCCAGTTACTTTTGATGTAAGTTTATTTGTCCTTATTATACCATAGAGTTCTGCCCATTTGGGGACGTAATCTTGAAATCAAATTTTATATATTCAGAATTTAAAAAATACTTAGTTTCATACATTTTATTCTCTTCTTTAAACACTTGTTTTCGTTTTAGCGTTTGGATATTCCATTCGGTTTGATTTGTTTGTGTTTTGTGAAGTTTGGATATAGAAATGTAGGATCTATGTAGGGACTTCTGAAGTTTGGCTCGTGTCGACTTCGGTTATGGTTATTAAGATAATAGATTTGGATATTTATACGGTATTTTTTTCATTTTGTACGGATAGCAGTTGTGATATTTTGGTTTCCTTTCGATTTTTTATCAAAAAAAAAAATTTAGCAAAAATAAAAATAACGTTTTAACTAATAATTTTTAATTTCATTATATGTAATTATTTTATAATTAATCTTGAAAACAGATTTTAGATATTTAGATTTTTGAAAATACTTTGTTACATACATTTTTCTCTTCTCTAAACACTTGTTTTCGCTAGGCTTGAGTGTTTGGGTATTTCGTTCGGTTTAATTTTTTGTGTTTTGTGTAGTTTTGATATAGAAGTGTAGGATCTATGTAGGGGCTTTAAAAGTTTGGCTTAGTTCGAGTTCGGTTGTGGTTAATAGGATAAAAGATTTTAATATTCATACGGGTAATTTTTACATTTTGTACTGATACCGGTTGCGATATTTTGGTTTCCTTTCATTTTATTAAATATAATTATATGTAATTATTTTATAATTCATAAAAATTATTTATTTTTTAATGAAATTAGTTAGTGTGAATACTCTGGATAGTTCAATTTGGTTCCTGAAATTTTTGGTTTGGTTTGAATTTGATTCCTATTATTTAATATATTTCAATATTCATCCAAGTAGTTTCATAATTTGGTTCGGATTGGAAACCGAATATATCGATTTAATTTTGTTTGGTTATTTTTGTATCATTTATTTTGTTCACCCCTAGTTTTGGCTAGTCTTATATTTATGAGTGCATAAACTAAATATTCTTGTATTACTTAGTCATCAGTGGAACCTAATTATCAATGTATCTTTTTAACATTCAGGTGCTTTCTCTTTGTTGCATTGAAGCTATGCCGGTTTTCGAAAACCTAACAGCTTTGAATATAAAGAGTGTTATGGAACAAGGATGGGAAGCAATGCCTATTCTTCTAAGGAACTCTCCACATCTTGAAAATCTATATATTGAGGTATAAACACACCAAACAACTTCTTTTAGTTTCACTTAGGGTATTTAATTTGGATTTTTGTTTGCTTTTTCGGGTTTTCGGATTTTCGGTTTATAAATAAATATGTCCAAATCAAAACTTAAATCTATTATAAATGGTTTTGATTCAGTTTCGGTTTAGATTCAAGTTACATTAGAGTTTATTATTAGTTATCAAATAATATTGAATTGAACTTCGAATTAATCAGTTATTTCGGTTTGGTATGAATCATGTTATTCGGTTTTTCCGGATTGAACACCCTTTTGTTAACTACATTTTGACTTTGGATAACTTATTGTATCATTTCAATCTTTTGTAGGGTCTATCACACATTATTTCATCGAAATGTGGAGATGTTTGTGACTGTTTTTATATTAAGAAGAGAGGTTTATCACTTATGTCTTGTCCTATTAAGAAGATGCAAATTCAAGGGTTTAAAGGAACAATGAGAGAGTTGCGTATGATAAAGCATTTCTTGGACTATTGTCCAAGTTTAAAAGAGATGGAGATAGTTGTTGAAACTGATGAACAAACAGACTTCGAAATCCCTGGAGTGCTTGAACATGTTGAAGAGAGGTTGATGAAATACAACAATGAGTCAAGTTGTGAAGTTAAGTTTATGGTTCATGCTTTCTTGTACTTGAAGTGGAAGTTAGAATGGAGTCTTCAAGGATGAAAAGTTGCTTTTATTGTTTCTTGTTTTTTTTTAAATATACTTTTTATTGTTTTAAGTACGATTTGATTCATGTATGAGGTGAAACCATGGTTGACTTTCAATAAATTTTTTAGTTGTTGAAAATTAGATTCACAAAATTCAATTTATAATCATTTTTATAATAAAAGAGAAAGAATCTACCATGAAATTTTTGTTAAAAAATGCACAAAAATACTCCCTCGTTTTTAAATATAACATGTTTTTGAGTTTTCACACATATTAAAAAACAATTAATTTGTCAACTTGTTATTATTTTCTCTTAAACCAATTTCCTATAACTTTAAGCCAACAACAATTCAACAACTTCATTGTTTTCAATAAACATTTAATCATTTAATAACAAATTTGCATTAAATTCTAAAATACCTTTTAATTTAAAATAAGAAAAAAAAATTAGAAAGTCTTATAATAAAAAGTACATTGCATCTTACTTTCGTACGATTTTTTTTTATCAATAAACTACAACTTAAGTACTCACTTTTGGATAAAAAAAAAATCGTTTCTCTCTCCCTTTAGCAACAAAACCCTAGCGGCGATCTGAGCTTTTTTCAATTGAACCGGTGGACGGCGACTTACGTAGCACCACCTCCGGTTCCCTCTTTCTGTCTATAAAGTTCTATCAGCCTTTTTTCCCACAGATCGGATCGGTTTTAAGTTTCGCTTTCTTCTTTCGGAGTTTAGGTATCGGTGGTGGTGATTTCGGCTGGCGCTCCATTCTCGGAGTTGGCGTCGCTGTATCTAATGGCCCTGGGGTAGATCCTCTTCGATCGCCATCTTCTGGGCTTGGGTGCTCTCTTGACCGGTTTCACTTTCGCTGTCTTGCCCGTTTTCTTTCCCCTGTCAGCTTGGCCTCCTTCCGCGTCGGCGGTCTCTAGAAGCTTGGGCCGTTTTCTGTTTGGTCTCGGTAGTCGTCTCGCCGGTCTCAGATCCGTCTTCGCAAACTTGATGGATTCCTCTTCGCATCTGGTAAGGGTGGGTTGATTTTAGGATTGGAGAGGGTGTAGATCTCTCTAGGCTCTAGGTTTTGGTGAAGCGTGTTTCTCCTGTGTTTCTAGTAGCTGTTTTGAGTTTAGCTGTTTGGATTGGAAGTCTTAGCCTGTCAAGGTTTCGGTCTTCTTTCTGTTTCTATGTTTGGGTTGGTTAATTGGAGAGTATCAGAAAAAGCTTCTTGTGCGCCCTATCTGTCTCCTCCATTCTTGCCTCCGTTTAAAGCTTCTGGACAAGTTATCTCTTCCTCACCGTTTCAAGCTTCCTCTGGCGCTCTATGTTTGCGTTTTGCTTGGCGGTGATACACCGGTCTTTAGAGGTTTTGGCGGTATCACAAATTCAGCGGATCCGTTTGGTTATCTTCTGTAAGAGTTTGGCACTTCATTCCGTCAAAGCCGTTGTTTTATCTATGTTTATCTGTTTTTGTCCATCTTTGCTTCTTTTCGGAGGATGCTTTATCGTTTGGGTATGGTCAGGGTTTCTTGGGAAGTCTTCATCTGTTCTCTTGTCTTAATCGTTTTGTGCGGTTTGTTCTTCCGCTCGGTTCAGTTTTTTTGTAATCCTTTCTTTATTTTAGATAAATAAAGACGACCAAAAAAAAAAATACTCACTTTTGGATTTGAACCTCACACATATCATATAGCATTCACTAGGATCATTGTTACTAGGTTAAAGAAGCTAGGCTACTTTTCTACAGTTTCAAAGTTACCTTTTTACAATCCTTAGATTTTAAAATACAATAAATCGATATCACGTATAATGCTTAATTGCTAATATGATGTTTTTGTTTACATAACACAATAAAAATATTTGATGTTTGATTATTGGTAAAAGAATTATAAAGTTTTTGTTTTATAATAGATATATACTGCTTTACAAAAAATATATGTGTTCACAATCTACGAATGTATGAATTTATGAACACACTGGAATTGAAAATATGTTCGATTGATTTAATATCGCTAAAATTTTTTCAAAAAGTTACGCTTTATCTCAAGTTTACAGTGTGAATAATTTTGATTATATCTAAAGTTTCTGAAGAAAAACATAACATGTTTACTTACCTGTTTGTGAGTAAGGCTCGTCTAAAAGAAAAGCATCGATTGATTCACTTTTTAGTTGATATCTTTTTCAACATATGGTGCATATTTTTACTTATGCAAAAGTTATTTTCTAAAACCTTGTATTGCTTATTTTTTTGTCACCACAAAAGAACTACAAACTAGACACTTAAACAACTATCGAAATATCTCTAGGCACCTACTGCGGTAGAGATAATCCAACGAAAGTGAAACATTGTTTTCGCTTCTTTGCTACACGGGTAAGGAAATCTGTTTGAACATTAGCTAGTCACGGACTATAGTTGATCTTCACTCTTGGGTGGAATCTTCTATATGCTTCCAAATCTTCCAACTTCGAGCTAAATGCAGGCCAGTCTAAAGGGTTTGAGGTCATCTTAACCAACTCTTGTGAATCTGTGTCAAAAATCGTATAAGTGCAATTCATGTTGTGGAGACTTTGCATAGCCCAGAGTAGGCCTAGTAGCTCCACATGAAGCGCAAAGATGTTGCGATATAGAACTCTTGATCCTATTATCTCCGTTGACCCTAAGTGATCTTTAAGAATCCATCCCAGACCACATGTCTGATTATCCCGTTTCTATGAACCATCCACAAAACATACATAGCCACCTAGGGTAACTTGAGGAACTTGTGGAGCAATTATCCCTCCTTGTTGTACAACCTTAGCAATTGGTAAATTATGAGCATAAAACCAATCTGAAGCCTCTTTTGAGGCTAAAGTCAGAATATCTGGTGGTTCTCAAGTCTTCTCACTAAAAACTTTATCACTCTGCACCTTCCAGTTATACCAAAGAATCCATAAATATTCTTCTTTAATGGCTAGATCGTCATGGACAGAATCTCCATGAGAGTAAAGATATTGAACCTTCTCCAAAAGACTAGGGAAGGGAAGATCCCCAGTGGGGATGAGACCGATGAAAGAGCCCAAGTTTGTAGAGGTGGAGGACAAGTAAACATGGTTGACTGTCTCCTCTAAAGCACCACATCATGCACAAACTATGTCGATCTGTAGGTTGCGCTTTGCTAGTTGATCATTAACTGCTAAGGCGCCTGAGAGAATTTTCCATGAGAAACGCTTTAACTTGGGAGGAGCCTTCAACTTCCATGTCTTATCCTTAAGGGAGTTAATAAATGGAAATTGAGTGACAAATGTCATTTACTCATCCAAGCCAGCATCCAATAGCTCATAACTAGATTTAAATGCATGGGACCCATGAGTTGTGAAAAGCCAGCAGTAACCATCCTCTCTTCTTCGAGAAGGACGTAAGCTCAGAATCCTGGGTGTTAGCTTAGATGGAAACAACTGGTGGAGGATCGATGTCCGCCACGTCATCTCATCCTCTCTTAAGAGATCCTCCACTCATAAATTTGGGTGTACTATAAGGTCAGTTGTATACCTTGGATAAGGATTCTCTCCCGGGATCCAATTATCCTCTCAGACCTTTGTTTTTTGACCATTACTAATTTTCCAATGCAACCCAATTTTTCGGATTGGGTGCCTCAAAAGGTAGATCATTACGATAATATATGCCTTTAAGTATCTGGGCGAAAAGATAGCGGGGTTTTGAGTATAATAGCCAAAATTGTTTGGCTAGTAAAGTTTGATTGAACATTTCTAAATATTGAAACCACATACCCCCCAGATGTTTCGGGAAACACATTTTTGGCCATGCTATCCAATGTATACCACCTTCCCCTAGCTTGGTGGTCTACCAAATCCTAGATATTGCACTTGTGAGTTTCTGTAATAGACTTTTAGGAAACCGAAAACAAGACATGATATAAGTTGGTAATATCTGTGCCACTGACTTAATCATAATCTCCCCACCCCCTTCGAAAGGAATTACCAGTAGCCGCTTAAAATGATCTACGGCAGTCTGGCAAACAAGAGTGGACTGAGAAGAACGAGAATCCATGGAGCTAATGCTAAGAAAATTAGACTGCTCAAACAGCAGAGGAAAATTAGAGGTAGAGGTATGTGTGACAACTCCACAAACAACTCTCTTAAATATATGGAAAAGTCAGTGACATCAACAAGATTGATAGCAAGGATCCAAAAATTGATGCCGCAATTACACCTAAATGATCCACCAATCATACCCCTAGTGATTACGTTCGTAGATCCTCGAAGGATTCCCAAACAAGGAAAGAAATATCAGAGCCACGATCTGCATAATCCCATAAATGAAAGAAAATACAGATCCCCACTGATCCAGCGAGGGCTCATCGATGATCATCTCCTAAAAAGACCAACGAGATCCCTCTGAATCAACGATGATTAGGCTGATTTGAAATCAAAGCTTTGTATTGCTTCTATACTCGGATGTAATATTTTATGTTTAGTAAAAATTTAGACGTTACGAAAAATAATTTTTAAAACTTGATTATATATGATATGCTATTTTCTTTGTGGTCGAACCTAAATTTATGTTCAAGAGATAGTCTAGAAGAGACCACCATAGCTCCTCTCTTCTATAGAATTCATACATTTGTTATCAGTAATTACATTTTGTAAAGGGTTAATTTGCACAATGACCATAACTTTAACAAAATTAAATGAATGTACATATGTGTGTATTATTAGATTTTTGGTAATAATATACCAACAATATCTCCCTTCTCTCCTTGGTGTACAATACATTCACATGCATGTGAGTCATCTCTCTCTCTCTCTCTCTCTCTCTCTCTTTTTGTGCTAAATTCCATCTTTTTCAATTTATGGCAAATAAAAGCATTTTAAAAAAATTAATCACAAAAGTTACATGAAAAGGACATAAATTGTTTTTATGAATCTAACATGACTAACATTATGTAGAACGTATATATATTTTTTAAATAGTGAATAGTGATTTTCGTTAATTAAATATAAACACATGAATAGTTGGACTACTGATACTAATAGTCGGACTACTGAAAATAATATAAACCCTAAACCCAAAACCCCAAATTATAAACCCTAAACACAAAATATAATCTTAAAACCCCAAATATAAACCTAAAACACAAAATATAAACCTTAAATCAAAAACCCCAAAATGAAGATCCTAAACTCAAAACATAAACCCTAAATTCCAATATATACCATAAACCCAAAATATATATCCTAAACCCAAAATATATATCCTAAACCCCAAATATATACCCTAAACCCTAAATATATACCCTAAACCCCAAATATGTGCCCTAGACCCTAAACCCAAAATATATACTCTAAACCAAAATATATACCCTAAATCCAAATATATACCCTAAATCCAAAATATATACCCTAAACCCGAAAATAAAATTCAGTAGTCCATATATATAATGTACTTTGTATATTCTGAAGAAGGGTGGAAAACAAGTTTTACTTGTATAATTTAAGTGTAGCAAACATATGTTAAAAACAAACTCTGGAAATGGGTGAAAAAAATGAGGAAGCGAGAGTGAGAGAGAGTGAGAGAAGAGAGGAAAGAGAAAGCGTGAAAATGTATTTATGAAAAATTGTGAGGAGAGAGAGTGTGTATAGGATATGGTAGATGTTATTTACTTAATATTAGGGTATGTTTTGTATATTCATTACTATATATGATATATGATGATGATTGTGAATTAGTGATGATAGTGATATTTTCATGGAAGATCTAACGCATGTGGGTTTGTGAAAGTGGAAGCCCATGTCATTTGCATCACTTTTTATATCATATTCTTGGAATCAATCATAATCCAAATCTGTATTATCATGTAAATACAATCTTGATCAGAGACAATCATATTGATCAAGGTTCTTTTATTAGAGTGTGGTTAAGAGGTTAAGTGTGTAATTAGTTAGTTAAACTAAGTGGTTAATTTGTTAATGAGTTTGTTAATGACTCTGTATAAATACTCTGTTTTGGTTACTTTTGTTCATTAATGAGAATATATTTTTTCCCTCTTCTCTCTCTCGATTCTCTTTCGTAATATGGTATCAAAGCACAAATTGAAAATTTCTTTCGCAAATTCCTCTTGATTTCAGTTCGATTTCAGCTTTCTTCAGCTCAATTTCTTCTCGAATCGATCAATGAGCGTCTCACGCTTGTTCTTGCTTTCCGATTTCTTGATTCTTGTAATTTTGTTGCTTCTTGATTCGATTCGCTTCTTCTTTTTGTTTGTTCGTGCACAATTTCTTTGAGGATTACTTATTTGGAGCTTTGATGTCTACCTCGTCAACGACATTACCTCATAATCAGCGATCTTCACAAGATCGTCAACAAACATATCTGTATGAAAATCTTTTTTACTTACACAGTAATGATCACGCAGGTCTAATACTTGTTTCCAATAGGCTAACTAGTGGTACTGACTTTCATTCCTGGAAACGTTCAGTTAGATTGGCTATAAATGTTAGAAACAAGTTAGGAATTGTAAATGGAACTATTAAGAAGCCAGCAGATGATGATACGAATGTTGGTTCCTAGTCTAGGTGCAATGACATGGTATCTACCTGGTTATTGAATTCAGTTTCAAAGAACATTAGTGCTATTCTTCTTTACATGAATACCGCATGAGCTATTTGGAATAGTCTTATGAATCGGTTTAAACAGGATGACTTAGCTCGTATATTTGAGTTAGAACAAAGTTTGAGTGGGATTACTCAACTAAAGATGTTAGTTCTTATTATACAACTTTGGTGACAATTTGGGAGACTTACAATAACTTTGTAGAGCTTCATGTTTGTACTTGTGACAAGTGTAAATGCACAGCCGCAACAAAATGAAAAAAATGATGAACATAAGCTGTATCATGAAGTTTCTTATGGGTTTGAATGAGGTTTATGATGCTACAAGACGTCAAGTCTTGATGTTAAAGCCTTTGACAAGTATTGAGGAAGTTTTCAACTTGGTTTGTCAAGATGAAAGGCAACATATTCTTAAGCCAATAAAAAATCCAGAGACAGTGATCTTTCAGACTTCTACACCATCTGCTAAGTCTTGATTTGAGTGCTTTTACAACAGAACAAGTCACTCAACTTATCTCTCAGCTTAATGCAGTTGCAGACAAGTCAGTTTCTCATTCAGCTTCATCTATCACTAACCATGGGATCATGGCTTGTAAAGCTACATCGGGTATTGTATCTTGCTTTACTACCAACCTCAGAATAGAAGAAAATATTCTTACATACCAACACCATTGTTTTTCTACAATCTCTTCACTAATTCCATATGATTCTTTGATTGTTGATAGTGGTGCTACAGGTCATGTATGTTTAGATCTTGCAATGTTTACAGAAGTAAACCTAGTCACGAACTAACAGTTTCTTTACCTAATGGTGTTAGGGTTCCCATTATACATATAGGCAATATTCTATTATCACATAGACTAATGCTGCATGATGTCTTACATATTCCTTCTTTTCAATTCAACTTGATCAATGTTAGCTCTTTGGTAACAAAAAGTTTATGCTCTGCTCAAATTTATCATGATTGTTGCATTTTACAGGAGCTTACACATGGCTTGATGATTGGGAAGTGTAATCTTTTACACAACCTTTATGTGTTTACTCCTTCAGACTTCTCATCATCCTCTGTTAAGCCTATACAATTGTGTGCTTCTGTGCAATTGGATAATCAACTTTGGCATCACTGGTTTGGAAATCTTTCTTTTTCTTGTTTGCAACTCATTAGTTCTAAGCATGATATTAGTTACAAAGCTTCTACTGATATTGTTCCTTGTAATGTTTTCCCATTGGCCAAGCAAAAGAAACTGCCTTATATTTCAAATAAAAATCTTGCTGCTAATGCATTTGATTTGGTTCATCTTGATGTATGGGGTCCTTTTAAAACTGAAAAAATTGAAGGTTTTAAGTACTTTTTAACCATAGTAGATGATTCCACTCGTGTGACTTGGTTATACTTTCTTAAAAAAAATGTGATGTTCAAACTGTTTTTCCAGCATTTTTAAATATGTTGAAACTCAGTTTGCTACTTCTATCAAATCTTTAAGATCGGATAATGCACCAGAATTGGTTTTTTATGATTTGGTTAATTCAAAAGGAATGGTTCATTATATTTTTTGTGTGGATACTCCACAACAAAATTATGTGGTTGAAAGGAAGCATCAACATTTTCTTAATGTAGCTCGTGCTTTGTACTTTAAGTCACATGTTCCTTTGATTTTTTTTTTGGTGGGGGGGGGTGTGAAAATAGCTGCATATTTGATACACAGAATACCTACTTCTTTACTTGACAATGTCTCACCATATGAAAAACTTTTTCATCATTCTCTTATTTACAATGATCTTCGAGTTTTTGAATGTTTGTTATGTTTCTACATATCATAAACATCGCAACAAATTTTCCCCAAGGGCAAAACCATCTGTATTTTTATGATACCCCTCTGGTTATAAAGGATATCTAGTTTTGGATTTGGAAACACATGTGATTTCAAATACAAAGAATTTGGTTTTTCATGAAAATATCTTTCCTTTTCAAAATGCAGAACATTTTTCACATGTAATAGATCCTTTATTTGTTTCTATTCTTCCTTTATTTGTTTTTAATGTTAATCATGATGATTTCCTTGGTGAAAGTAATGATGTTGTTGTGCTTGGTGATACTAATATATCAGTTGAATTGGATCACTCTTTGAATATTAATAATGACACATTGCATTCTCTGTCTGTTAATGCATCTATACCTACTCATCATTCTGAGGAACCAAACCACATATCTTCAACAGAAACTGTTGTTCACTATCTGGTCCTTCTGTCAATATTGCAAGACGGAGACGTCAATCTAAGGCACCTGCTTATCTTTTTGATTATCATTGTTCACTTGCTCAATCTTCACCACCACCAACTAAAACTATTCCTCATCCTTTGTCCTCTGTTCTTTGTTATGATGCTTTATCACCATCTTATAAAAAATATATATTGGCCATTTCTCAAGATACAAAACCACAAAAATTTTCACAAGCTGTGGAGTCTCCAAATTGGGTACAAGGCATGAATGATGAACTATCCATTGTTTCCAAACCTCAAGGAAAAAATGTGGTGGGATGTAAATGAGTTTATAAACTCAAGTATAATCCAGATGGCTCTGTTGACTAGTATAAATGTCGTTTAGTGGCTCAAGGTTTCACTCAGCAGGAAGGTGAGGACTTCATAGACATTTTTTCTCCAATTGTCAAACTTGGTATTGTGAAACTTGTGCTGATTTTAGCTGCAAGATTGGGTTGGAGTTTGACACAAATGGATGTATCAAATGCTTTTCTTCATGGTTCTTTGTAGGGTGGGCATATAATCCGGATCCGAAAATCCGATTTGGATCCGAACCGATAAAACTCGAACCAATCCGAATCCGGTATGATTAAAAAACCGAATGGATCCTGCTCTCACACATTTCGTATTTCGGTTAAATCCAAACCGATCCGAAAGTATTTCGGATAACCCGAATTATACCGCTTGTAAACAAACAAAAAAACCTAAATCCCTAAACCGATCTTCGCCGCCGAGTTTCCTTTTCCTCTTCCAAAATCATTGCCGATTACGCTTCTCTCCCTCTTAAATCTTAACTTCAATTAGCAACTCTGGAATCAATAACAATTAGCAAGGTCCTTAAGCAAGCTCAAGATCAATCTTCAGCTTCATCTTCTTCAAAAAAACGAAAGCTTTGGTGTGTCTCATGACAATCTCGGGTATGAACTTTTGTGTGTGATTATGTGAGCTTGTTAATTTGTTTTCAACATGAATCAGAGTAGGAGAATGTATGTCTCTGTGTAATTGATCGGTAAATCGAGTTTTTCAAAAAATTGGATTAGCAGAGAGGAGAAACATAAGAAGATTGTTGTAATTGATTGATTCTCTGTGATGTTTGTATCATTGTATCTGAGTATCTGACATAACAATGCAAATGGTTTGTATTATTGAAGATGTTTGTATATCTCTGTGATGTTTGTAATTTATTTTATGTCTCTGTGATGTTTGTATTATAGAAGAAGAAGTAGATGGTTTGTTTCAAAGGCACATGTTATCATAATCTTTTAACGAAAAATACAAAAAGATATGGTTCAAAGACACAACACGTTCAATTTGTCTCATATAAGACATTCCTTATGGAAGAGATTAAAATTTTACATGAAACCATGTGTTCATAACTCATATAAGACATTGCCAAAAGGGTAAAACGAATTCGAACGGACAATGGAACCGAATTCAGTTTGTTAACTCCTTATCTGCGTGAAAATGACATACAACACGATACCACGTGTGTATATACTCCGCAACAAAATGGACGGGCTGAAAGGAAGCACCGTCATATT
>OVBE01012866.1:0-13088 GCA_900406425.1 Iberis pinnata
GACCTTCTAGCTTCCCCTACAAAAAAATTCGATAAAGGCTATAGGAGCATTTAATACACTTCAGCCGAAATAAAATTTTATTCTTAGAAGATTATTCGCCGACTTGCGAACTCGTCGCCGACCTGGGGGGGACTAACTGTTGATACCAGGTGTAGCACCTGCCCANCCAAAAAGCCCATTTCGACTTAAGGCCCAGATGGAACCGACATCAAGAGGAGGAAGGGGGCTTAGAAGCGCAAAACCTAGATAGGCTGATCTGACGAGCTGGGTCTTCCAGCTCGAAGTCCATTAGGTTAATTTATGTAATTAGAGTTTTAAGCATGTATTTCTACTATAAATACCCATGTAATTACTCTTAAAAGATATATGAATTCTCCCTAGATTACTTTAGCCTTTTACCCACAAGATCAAAGATCTAAACCTAATTTTTAAGTATTGATTCAACAACTCACAAGAAATTTGACTTCTAATGCAACCTAGTCAAACAACGTTTTATTTGCATCCGTATACTACCAGAAATATGGAATTGGTTGTTTTCCATCTTTTGTGACATGATACTCAGCCCTTGATTAAAGTTTGGTCGACAATCTCTTTTCCCATCAAATAATAACATATAGCATGAGAAACACCTAAAGTTTTAGCCTCTTCTTATGTCTCCCCAAAAACAAAGTTAGAATTGTATATCTCCGTAAAATAAAAGTTATGAACTTATATCTCCTTAAAATCACAGTAAGAAACTACAAACCCCATCGATCTTGGTTTTAGTTGGTTTTCAATGTATCAAAAATATTAAACCACTTTAAAAACACACTAAACCAAATTGAAAACCCGATTATTGTAAGAGGGAACAAGAATAGTGATGATAAACTCAAAATTTCATTTCCTAGATGATTACATAATGAGATTCCTATTTATACAAAGCTACAGTTTTTGCTTTAGGTTAAATCACTACCACCTGTCTTCATTCGATTTGTTCATCATTCCCAAGAACATCAAATCTGTTAGTCATTGGGATTGTGAATTGCAGGTTTGTTGCTTTGTACGGCCTCATCTTTTCATTATTCTTCATTATGTTTTTGTCTTTTGCAGGGTCACTTGTTTGAGCTGGAGCAGATGATCATTGCTCAATTTTAGACTTGGACTTGTTCTAGCAAATGGGCTTATCAAAAGGCTTTATTAAATTTTGATCCAATGGATGGTGTCGTTTTGAGAAGATACTAGCAAAAAGTGGAGTGTCTACACTAATATGCCCCTTCAAGTGAAGTGTGGGTGGGACACCAACAACCGAAAGCTTCAAATGGTAAGGATTTTGAAAAAATGTCGGCCAGGTGGTGATGAGCAGGAATGTGCTTGGCTACCAGAGCTCCCAAATCAACTTCTTCTCTCACATAATGGTAATGTGTTTCAAAATGCTTTTACTTGTTGTGAAATGTTGGATTTGCAGTGAGGTAAATTGATGAAAAATTATCCCCATAGAGTACTGGAGTTTGGTGTAGAGGAACACCTAATTCTCGCAAGACTTTACCAATCCAAATAAGTTCAGTGGATGTGTCTAATAAGGCTTTGTATTCGGCTTATGTTGAAGTTTTGGATATAGTTTCTTCCTACTTGGATGACCAGGATATGATATTGAGACCAAGAAATGTGCAGTAACTGTGGGAACCAAAATTCGCACTGTCCAATTTATGTTAGTTAAAGAAAATCATAGAGAACCCTAATTTTCTAGAGATCTCGGATTTTAGTGACTTAAACGTAAAAAGATCAGAGTACAAAAATAAACAATACGAAAAGAGGGCGAAAGAGATTTCTTATTCTGAATCGTATGAGCGTGTTATAATCAGATAATAGTCTCAGCCACAAGAACTATCGGCGAGTAACCTAGATCTAACAATAGAGACTGATAGCCTAATTGAGTCGTAACTCGCTAAGAACGGTAAAAATAGTCTAAATCCCTACGTATTTCAGTGTGGAGAATTGAGTAGGTCTATGCTCTTTCTCCTCATCACTCTTATATAGGCTTCAGGGTTGATCCATCTTCCTTGATATCTTCCTTTCTTCCTTGAAACCTTCCTTTTCTAGTTTATCCTTCTGCGAAAATCTTCCTTTTCTAGATTTCTTCCATTTTTTCACGGCTTGCAGGACAAGCTATGAACATCATTTCGCTTGGGCTAGATTCTCATCTGGAATCATAAGTCGGTTGTTATCATGTTTTAGGCCTTGTTGGGCCGTTTTATGGTTTAGGTGATTTTTACGGTTTCTATCGGAGAACCAGGCTTTCGCACAATGATACGATTGAAATTTTGCGGACATATTATATCGTTCTTATAAGTGAGATATGTCAGCATTTAAGTTGGCCATTATCATTTTATAAAATTGATAAATATGAGTGTGTTCTTATAACCATTCTGAAGAATGACGATTTTAATCTTATAGTTAGGATAATCCTCGGAATTTCTGCTAACCATTATCATTTTATACGATTAATTTCATACGAAACGATTTCGCGATTCTTTTGCAAGTCGTATGAAATAATTGTATAGCTAAGGTGACCTTGGTGTTCAAGATAACCGAAATCGTTTATACGATCAATTCGGGACTTATGCGAGTTTTACGGTTTTTATGGCATAATATCAACGGAAACTTGGAATGGAGATGGGAGGTTCGTTATGAAGTCATATCTCCAGTTGACGAGCTAAACATGCATTTTTCAGCTCACCAAGCTCAACTTGTGCAGTTTAGCTTGCCAACTGACGAGCTGAACGTGTGTTGTTCAGCTTGCCAACTAGCAAGCTAAATTTGCGTAGTTTATGCCAGTTTGCGAGCCGAACGTCCGTTTTTCAGCATACGTATTTTTTTTTGTCCATAAACGTATCCATCAAGGTCTTTCGTATTTCTTGTACATTGATTTCAATTATGCTTGTCTCGATCCTGATATTGGACGTAAGCGGATTATCTTTCCTCGTTAAAACTTTAGTGATAGGAAAACCCGATGTGACAAAACCTTCTCGACTAAGGACAAAAGAGTACATAAATAAATTCTTAGCTATTTAACGATTGTTATCTGGTTCTTCCAAAACATATTCCTTATGATATTTCGGAAGTATCACGACTTAGTTAGTTTATTCAATTGAGTGTACGATATTTAGCTAGCTAACTGGCAAGCTGAATGTACGAGATTCAACTAGCCAACTGGTGAGCTGAATGTGCGAGATTCAGCTAGCCAATTTCCAAGCTGGATATACAAGATTCAACTAGCCAAATGGCAAGCTAAATGTACGAGATTCAGCTAGCCAACTCGCGGGCTGAATATACGAGATTTAGCAGGCCAACTGGCAAGGTGAATTACAAGATTTAGCTAGCCAAGTGGCGAGCTGAATGTACGACATCTTTTCGGAAGTCTTGCGGCTTGTTCCATTGATCGAGATGATATGACTAGTGTAGTTTGATGTTCGAATAGANAATTTAGCTAGCCAAGTGGCGAGCTGAATGTACGACATCTTTTCGGAAGTCTGCGGCTTGTTCCATTGATCGAGATGATATGACTAGTGTAGTTTGATGTTCGAATAGAGCGATTAATATTTCCATGAAAAATTTTAGGCATTGATTTTGTTGTGATCATTTTTGACCCCAACACTTAGCCCCCAGCTTATAAGAATCGTTGAGACGTTCTTACGAGGTATACGGTAGTTTAAGTTAGGCGAAATTGATGGCTAAAAGTCCGAGACTTTTTCGTGGGAGACAAGACTTAGTCGTGGGAGACTAGATTTCATCGTGGGGGATTAGACTTCGTCGTGGATGACCAGACTTTGTTGTGGGCAACCAAACTTCATCGTGGGCAACCAGACTTCATCGTAGGTTACCATACTTCATCGTCGTGGGTTACCGAATTTCATTGTGGGTGACCAAAATTTGACGTGGGCGACAGACTTCGTCGTGGGGGACCTGACTTCATCGTGGATGACGCAAATTTGTTGTGGGCAGCTAGACTTTGTCGTGAGCGACCAGACTTTTTTATAGGTGACCAGAATTCGTCATGGGCGACAAAACTTCATCGTCAGTTACCAGACGTTGTCGTCATGGGTTACCATACTTCTTCGTGAGCGACCAGACTTCATCGTGGGTGACCAGACTTCAAAGTGGGCGCTCAGACCTTGTCGTGAGGGACCAGACTTTTTTGGGGGCGACTCGACTTCGTCGTGGGCGCCAGACTTTGTCGTGGGCAACTTGATTTTATCGTGGACGATTAAGCTTTATCATGGCTGATTAGACTGGGCAAAACAATGAGTTCAAGAAAGTATCCCGGTCCTTTAAGGAGAATTGTGAAAGTCTAGTTTATGTGGATACCTTGTGCCATACCAAACATCCCGACTATTCATGTAACACCGATATGGACAAAATTCAAGTTATATGAAGACGTGTGTGTGGGGGGGGGTTAGTTTTTTTATATGATTTCATACGATACCTTGTGGAGTACATGACCGGGAGGTGCGAATGGCTCGGTTCAGGCCCGAGAGAATCAAGGAAGAGAATTCTTGTTTGGGGAAAAATATGGAAGAAACGGCACAGAAGCAAGCGTCCCAAATTCGCCGTGCAATCAGGCATGGTAAGCGCGAGGTTGCTTTGATTACAGTGGATCATTCGACTCGGTTCGTGGCCAATTTTGAGCGCTTGGAACAAATGCATCAAACCATCAGGGATTGGACAAGTACGAAGATGCAGGGTCTTTGATCCCTTCGATTAAAGCGAAGATTCGGGAGTATTGGGCTTCGATCCCTGTTTCTCCATATTCGAACGATGCCGGTACTATGGCGGGTGCTGAAGAGGAAGTGGTGGACTAGGATCGGAGACCATTTGGTGGGTTGTGTTCTGGTTATTTTGATCTCGGCCTATGAGGAGCGCAATTCGCATAAAGGGCGTATGTTCCCTGTTTATGATTTTGACTGAGTCTGGCCTACTTTTAGTTTAGTAGGATCGGCCGTAGGTAGCTTTGAATCCCTGTCGTTTTGTGGCTTTTGTAATATGTTTATGTGAATTTATTATTAGTTGTTGAGAGAAGATTACGAGTAGTCACTTCGTATCACGTACTCTGATGATTGTTATGTCTGCTCATTTGTTTTGATGCGAGTTGATAAGTCTAGTTTCCGGGTTTTGTGAACTTGCGGATGTAAGAGAAGAGACAAATTTAGAGTTCTCGTTGTTGGTGTTAAAATCCCCTCGGTAGGATTTCGCCTTAACTAGTGGTATCATATCACATAACTCAGAAGGATTATCTGCGAGAGTACTTCTGCCTAAGAACATTTAGAGAACGTCTGAACATCCAGCGCGCGATCTGACTAAAGGAGACGAGAAAACAACCTAAGCAAGAAGCGACCGAGTCTCAACAGTTCCGAGCTTCCTAGGATAAGTCGAGATTATGGGGACAAGGAGGTGTAGACGCATCGGGAATATCATAACGGAATCCCGATATTAGGATCGAACTCAAAAGATAAATAAAAGGATTAGGAGAGAGAGAGAGAGGGACCTTCTTCTTTTTTTAACTTTTTACTTGTACATTTTCTCTTGTACGCAAGCTCGGACTTTAAACAAATCTTATTGATTAGTACAAATTATGTTCTATATAAATTTGAGTTGTGTTTTTCCTTATTAAGACGAAAAATGACGAATTCCTCATAAATATATTTATAAATTTACTTTGTGGATTCTAACATCCACAAATTGGCGCCGTCAGTGGAGATTTCAACGATTTTCTAACACAAAAGGAAAACTACAACTAGATCCATCAGTATGATGGCCGAAGAACTACCACTGCAACCGGAGCGATAGACTAGCACGATCCAAGCGCTCTGCCAATCCATGCAGTCTATGAACGAGAGGCTGGAGATCCAAGACGCCCTAAATTAGTATCTAATCGATTGGCTTGACAAAATGGCAAAGGAGCCCATATATCAAACCAAGGCAATCACTAAACGCCTCGACTAAACAGCCTCAACACGTCGACAATCGCTCCATAATTTGGTTCGACGATACCCCATCTTCGGGGACCATTCCAAGACATTAACGTTTACTCCAACCCCAAACTCAGTCAGGATGCATGCAGACCGCTCTGACACTACAGAAACCTCGCGAAATGACAACTCCCAGGATATACACTCCATTCTGAAGGGAAATCACTCTAAGGAAGACCCCAGACAATCAAATCACACCAAACATGCTGAGGAATCAGGAAACAAGATGGATTTCACCGACCTATCTAAGGGCTTAGATGGATATTTCGACGAGTATAAGGAGGACTACCGAAACCCCTCTTTCCAACCATATAGGCAACCTCAGCCTTTGATTCGAGAGATCTAGGAGGTGAAAAACTCTGTCCAAGAGGTCATCTGACAAATGAATCACCAGGCGATCATTTTGCCTCCCAAGTTAGATTAACTGATGGAGGAGATGCTCTGCAGTCCATACGCCCCCCCCCCCCCCCCCCCCCCCNAGCCTTTGATTCGAGAGATCTAGGAGGTGAAAAACTCTGTCCAAGAGGTCATCTGACAAACGAATCACCAGGCGATCATTTTGCCTCCCAAGTTAGATTAACTGATGGAGGAGATGCTCTGCAGTCCATACGCCCCCCCTCCCCGGCACATAAAAACGCCAAAGTACAGAACCCTGGGAAAATGAAAATCCCTTTTTACAAGGTGAAAACAGACCCCATCGCATAGATGACAGTCTTCCGCATAGCAGTCAGTCGAGCCCAATTCAATGAACACAAAAAGGACGCATGGTATTGTCAAATTTTTAGCGAACACCTCCAAGGACCAGGACTCATATGGTTTTCCTGTCTGCCTGAGGGCTTGATCCACAGTCTTAACCATATGAGATTGATGTTCCCAAAGCATTACTCAGTATACGTCGAGAGAAACATCACAGCAAAATTCTGATAGGTTAAGAATTAGATCTTAAACTAATACTGCAGAGAACAGTTCAATGTAGTAAAGCTAGGGTCGAATCCACAGAGACCAGAAAGTACACAATTCAGTTTCAGATTCAAATCAAGCAAAAGCAGAATAATAAAATGATTGTCTATAGCAAATCAAAACGATAAGTAAAAGCAGTTTGAAAACGATAATATAAAAACGCTAGGCAATAGGGAAATCCATAGGTATTCAGGTTTAAAGTTAAGTTAACATGCATGATTTGTTTGAAAATAGTTCTCAACATGAAAAACGAATAAAGAATAATCTCCTCTCGGAGTATTAAACCATATGCTCGAATTACCAGAAACAAACTCTCGCCGTTTTGTAAATAATTCGATCATGCATTATAGTTCAGGTTCAATTGTTCATAAGCGTTTAAAGCAATACTCTCGCAAGTAAAACACTTATTCATCTAAATTCGGTCAGGTTTCTCAATCAAATCTCTTTTTATTTATCAACCTATTATCATGAACTAGGTGATCAAGCTAATTCATGCATTAAAAACAAATTTAGACTAAGAACCTAACAAATTCAATCATACAAGATTAATCCTAACATTCAAAAACCCTAAAACCTAACTAATGAACTACTCGCACATTGTAAAGGATGAACAACACAATATCAAAGAAGAACACATGATTAAAATAAATATAGATATATAAAAAGGGTTAAGAAATCTCTTCTCCAAATACAAGGTTCAGGAATTCTTCTCCCAGTAAAAGCTCTCAAAATTGCAAATTATGAAAGTGTAATAAGATTAAACCTAAGCCAAAAAGCTTTTATACTTCTTAAAACTCAAATACTAAAATATGGAAATTTAGGATAAAGTTGAGGACTGGGGTGTAAAAATTGTAAATTTTTGTTCTTCTTCAAGTGAGTTGCTCGATCGAGCACATGTTTTCCCGATCGAGCAACTTGTGATTTTGCATGATCAATCTCCTTTTTGCTTGATCGATCCAGAACTATGGATTTTTCCAGGGGGTTTTGCCTGATAGAGCACCATAGTTTCCCGATCGGGCAGAACGTGTACAGGCTGCTCGATCGATTGAGCAATGTCCTCGATCGATCATAAACTTCTGAAAATTCTGAAATCTTGTGAAATTTTCTGAAATGCTCTGAAATGCATCATTTTTCTCTGACACGACGCGAACACCTAGAATCTTGAAAATACACCAATTTTACAAGGAAAACGCTCGGAATAATGCAGAATAGCATACATAAATGCCCACTATTATGCATTTAAACCGAGTAATATCAACTCCCCCAGACTTAGATCTTTTCTTGTCCTCAAGTAATGCAAGATTCAATCTGGAGAAGAGGTTTAAAATGGACTACACAAAAACTCACAAAATCTCAGAAACCATAAGCATAGTTTCGTATTCCAAAAGAGACCAATCTCAAAAAACTACTTCAAATGAATTATTTACCACCACTAAACTAATAATTGTTCCCTACTCTAAATCCCAAATCATTCAAGTACCAAATTATATCCACCAGCCCTTTAAATTCATTTAAGTTCAGATACATGCATTCTCACCTATGGTATATCAATCAAATTACTCAAGTGCCTCTTCTATTGAAATGCCCATACCAAACATAGCATCAACTGACTTTCGGTCCTGATCCTTTTTCTCCATTTCTCAATTCTTTTTTTTCTTTTTCTTATCTTACTACTTTTTTTTCTTTTCTTCGCATTTATGCGCTTTTCGTTCTTTTATTTTCATCATTCCTTTATTTTTTTCTTTTTTAAGCATATGGCAATTCGATGGAGTTGACTACGGACTTCTAGGTCACACTTTCTACCCTTTTTCAGAACCATTTTTTTATTTTCTGAAGGGAGAGAGAGAAAGGACCCAGACCGTACTGGAAGAACTTGTCGGTTTTACAGAACACTGAAGAGCAAGGTACCTAATTCTCAGAGTATATCAACACCATAAGAAAGAATAGTTCAAATTCAGATTAAGTCCTATCATGTCAGAGCTAGCATCAAATCATCAATAACTCAAAACACCCGAATTTTAGAAACAAGCAATCAGTAATGGGGTTCCAATCCTAATCTTAGAAATTCATCTAAGTCGGTAATCTAGAGAAATAGAATACCATACCCACACTTGGTTATTTGTCATCATTGATTTTGATCATGGTTCCTTCGACCCGATAAGACTCAGCGAATTCAAAACAAAAATTTTGAAAAATTCATCATTTCTGAAAAAACACCCAAAATAAATGTTAGATTCGCGTTAGTACATACTCCCCCCCATACCTACTTCAAACCGCCCCGATGTGAAAATAAATCAGAGAGAAGGAAAAAATAGAAAAAAGTATCAAAACAAAGAAAATAGCAAATAATATGAGTTCTAAAGTGATAGGAAAAATACTACAAATGAAGTTCAGACTCTCTCTTAATCAGATTGGTGACCCGAACCATCTCCAACCTCTTGCTGCTTAGCATACTCCATATCGTCGTCACTGTGGCGTCGTGGTGGCCAAAAACAACCAGAAACGATCCTCATAATCCACCTCATCAATCTGTTGTTATCTCGCATCAATCTGTTGTTCCGCTACTGCGAGTCCATAATCCATGTAATCTTCTCTTCCTGAGTCATGTCGTCTAGAACCGTTGGAGGATGTACTTAGGAATCTCCTTAACGTCAGGAAACTCAATAATCTTATCATCAGGACTCGGAGCTCGGACTCGTCTCTGGTTGAGACGTCTTCTTCCGGAAGGTCTAAAGGCAACAGGAGCAGCAGTAGGAGGCTGTGTCAAATACTCATGACCTGGTAGAAAACGCACATTAGCCAAAGATGTAAAACTCGGTCATTGGAAGCAGAATCTCAAAAATCCGACCCTCTATGTCCTCAAACAGATAATGTTAAAACCGTGAAAACCACTTGGTGTTGACAATGTATTGCTCATCCACTCGGTTCGTCTCTGGCCTGGTAGGGAAAAGCTCCAAAGGAATACATAGGGCTTGTAGATGTGGGGTAACGAGACTACCCATCATCTCAACCCTCGTGGAGTTCTTCAATGCAGAAAACTTACGTTCATCTAGAACCTGAGCGAACAACCAACCGATGTTTGCGTCATGAGAATATCGTGCTTGGTCCGTCTCATAAGAATCTAGTGTGAAACAACTAAGAGCATAGTAAAGGAGATGGAGCTCTTGGTTGTGCATCGATCCTGTCTCTTACTTCCCGTAGAACATGTTACCCACAATCTTGACAGCAAAGCGAATGGCAGGGTTGCGGATGAGAGTAAGCTTGGCTTCTTTGGAGATAAAACACCCTTGACTTATAATACCCCAAAGATCATGAGCATTGTAGAACTTGGGTAGCTCGTGAAGGTATCCAGATGCACGGAACCAAAAAGTGGTCCAAACTCAATCATCGGAACCTTGTACAGATTCCCCAAACAAAAGAACTGAACCTCGGTCTTGGATTGACGAGGGTTCTTAGAATCATCGCTAACAATACGGAAGGATGCCAAGACTTGGAGAGCGAAGACTTCGTACAGAGGATAAGCTTGAAACGGGAAGTTACTGAGACCTATACTGGTGAATAGAGCTTGCACATCTTCATCAATTCTGAGATCTTGCAAACTGATGGATCGGCGAACCGATTTGGTTCAAATTTGGTGTGGATCATCGTGTTGTAAAACATGGAATCAAAATGATCTCATTTAGCATAAATTTCCTGACCCGTCCAAGTCTTGTGGTTTCTAAGCGCGGGAGCGGTGAATGAGGGAGGGTTGCGGGATGGAAGCTTGGAACTTCTCGGCCAAGGAAGCTTCATATACTATGGGTTGATGTATGGTTCACTACTATATGCAATACCATTTTGTTTCTCTGCGGCGGTAGGCTTCGTTTTCTTTGCGGTTGAAGGTTTGTTGGATCAGGAGTCATGTTCGCATCCCATGTTCCTGAAATGAAAGGACTCAAAAGAATAAATGAGTATCCCGAGCAATTCATAACACATAAAGCAAGAACCAAGATGCTTTCAAGGAGAACCCAAACGAGATATGAGACAAAAATTAACGATGATCAAGTGATCAAGAGACAAATGTCAATGGTGAGAAATGATTCAAGAGCAATACTAAGCTAACTTATCAATAAATCAAGTAAAAGAACCATCAAAAGGGCCATATGCAATCAATTTCAAACTTAAAAATTAAAATTCGGCGATTGAAGAACCATAACCAACAAAATCAACCAACAACAACCATTCATAAAAAAGTGAGATATCATATAAGCGAAAACAATCATCAAATCCAAAAATTCCAACACAAACTTTAAACACTTAAATCAAAATCAAAAATCTCAACCTCAATCTCAACAAATCAACATGCATTACGCAAATAACCACTAAAGAGAGTATTAAGGCATCCTAGATATCAATTCCAAGACTAAAATCATTCAAATCGAAACCCTAATTTCCAGAATGAAAAGAGGAGAAATAGGAGCCATACCTAGGTGAAAACAAAGTTAGAAATGGATTAAGCACGAAAAAATAAGTGGATTTGAGCCCAAAAACGTCAAAAATGGATGAGATTCGAGGGAGATGGAATTTGAAAGAGATGAGAGAAGTAGAAGGTTTTTGGGGATGAAAGTTATGGTGAATGTGGATGAAAATCGAGTGAAAGGGCTAAAGATGGAAAAATCAGTCGAATCCCAAGAAAACTGGTTTAAATCGCAAAAATCAGGTTTAATTCAAGTGAATTTTCGGTTACCTTAAGGAGTGCCCGATCGGGCAACTATATCAAAAAATCCTAGGGACTTTTTCCCGATCGGTCGTACCTTTTGCCCGATCGTGCATCCTCGTCGGATCATATTCCTGTAGTTTTCTCCTGATTGTTCCCAGTATTGCCCAATTGGGCCAAATATTCAAAATTTTCCAGGGACTTTTGCCCAATCGAGCTACATGTTTCCCAATCGTGCAATATCTTCGGACCAAAAATTCTTCTTGTCTCTAAAATCTTCCCGATCGGGCATGATTATGCTCGATCGATCACTTCAACATCCGAGTTTTAGATGATTTCCTGAATCTCCTGAATTGCTGAGAACTCAAAACCAAAAATTAATATGTTAGTACTAAGCTAGGACTGACTCAAACTAATAAATAACTAAACTAAAGTACTAAGACAGTGGGTTGCCTCCCACTCAACGCTTGTTTAATGTTAATAGCTTAACAGTACTTACTTCTAAGTGGAACCCACTGTCTTAGTACGTCAGCAAGAGGTATTTCAGTTACCTCTGTAAGCTCTGAAGTAGCTAAATAAGGCTTTAGCCTTTGACCGTTCACAATGAACTCATCACCTTGACAATCAAACAAAACAACTGCACCATATGGTCTCACCTCTTCGATCACAAACGGTCTAGACCACCTAGATTTCAACTTACCAGGGAAAAGCTTCAGGCGAGAATTATAGAGCAACACCTGATCACCTGGCTGAAAATCTCTTGGGATGATCTTCTTGTCATGACCAGCTTTAGTCCTTTCTTTGTAGATCCTGAAATTCTAATAAGCTATGTGTCGAACTTCTTCTAACTCATGGAGTTGAATTAGACGTCTTTCTGTTGCGGTCTTCATGTCAAAGTTCAGCAACTTGACAGCCTATGCAGCTTTATGCTCCAGTTCTACAAGTAGATGACAAGCTTTTCCATAAACCTGATTGAAAGGAGTAGTACATAAAGGAGTTTTGAATGTTGTTATGTAAGCCCAAAGAGCATCATCTAGCTTCAAAGACCAATCTTTTCGGGATCCATTCACCGTTTTGTGCAAGATGGCTTTGATCTCCATATTAGAAACTTCTACATGACCACTAGTATGAGGATTATATGGTGTAGCCACTTTGTGTTTGACTCCATGCTTCTTGAGTAAACCATCAAATAACCTATTGATGAAATGAGAGCCTCCATCACTGATGACTATTTGAGGTACTCCAAACCTGGGAAAACCACAGATTTAAACATCTTTTGCACAACCTTAGAATCATTAGTAGGGCTAGCAATTTCTTCAACCCACGTAGAAACATAATCAACAGCAACAAGGATATAGAGATTCTTATGTGACATAGGGAAAGGACCCATGAAGTCAATTCCCCACACATCAAAGACTTCTACTTCT
>OVBE01012867.1:0-13087 GCA_900406425.1 Iberis pinnata
TCCTGGTGAAGTTGGGATCGATCCTGGATGTGAGTGTGCAGCCTTGGTCAATTCGTATCTTTTCCTGAAGTTTGCAACGACTTGGTGATGTTTTCTGATTTTTCCTGAAAACTCTTGAAAGTCCTGAAAAATCTCCAAAATGCATGCAAATGCAAATCTAATGCAAAACTTATGAGAAACTTTGCATAAACTACAAACTTGCAGAAATCAACCTAAAACATGTTAGATGCAATCCNTAAGAAATGTTATGTGAAAATCCTAAAATTCAAGTGTTATCAACGGGTCCAGTTGCCTTTCTTGGATCCTTCATGCCGAGATGGTACGACATGGTTTCAAGCTTCTGAAAATGGGATCTCCAAGTTCATTGCGAGGATGATCCACAACCTTCTATGCCATCCCTACACGAGGTATAAGGATATGCCACCGGAGGATCAAGCGTATTGGTTTTACTGCTTCATGGTAAGAATCTAAATTTTTATGCGTTTGTTAATTTTAGATTCAAATTATAAGTTGATGACTTTAAATGTGTGTTTTATGCAGCTTGATTTCAACTGGAGCCCTGTGATGACGCCTATAGTGAAGAAGGAGTTCAGGACTAGGGCCGGCAGAGTCTTCAGCAACCATGTGTACTCCTAGAAGGATACGTGGATGCACGAAGGGAAGCAACATTCTCAGATTCCCGATGGACTCCTACAAGGCTACATTACACACTGGATAAGGAAGGGACACAATGCTTATCAGTCCAAAACTGGGGCAACCGACTTAGCCAGAGTGATGGGAAGGGGATCGCTACGACGAACTCAGGTTCGAGAAGTTCATTCACCCGACAGGGAGATCTGGTAAGTATCCACTTTAAATACTAATTTTTAAATTTCATACAACATCTATTTATTAACATTTTCATTGTTGAACAAAGACAGAAGATTGGCCGTGATCCGACGCCGCTCAAAATTATAGAGGATCTCCATACCAACAAGAAGACCAAGGAGATTCAGGATCAGGTAGCTAAGGAGTTGGTCGAGATGGCTAAAAAACGTTGCGTGAAGATCCAGTCATCTCAGATGACACCAGAAGATGAGGAAATCGAGTTGGATACCCACTACTCCGTTGTCTCTGAGGTAAGTAAAATTTAAAGTAAATTACATATTATTTCAAGTTTTCAATACTAATACAATGCTTTTTCTTTTGTTTCAGGTGACGAAGAAGTCGAAGGGCCACATCTACGGGTTCGGGAACATGGCTAGCTACTGCTTCCCAGAGCAGGATCCCGACATCAAAGGGATCATGTTAGGGATGAAGAAATGAGGAAAAAAGAAGAGGAGTTGGCAGTGGTCAAACAGGAGATGACTGTTATGTAAGCGGCACAAGAGGAACGCGATGCTTAAATCAGACAGATGAGGGAAGATCAGTTGAGGATGCAATAAGAGATGGATGCGAAGATAGAGGCGAAGATGAGTGCGTTTATGGACCAAATGGCGAGACGGTTCGAGGGGGGGGGGATACTTGATAACATATTTATATTTTATGTTTTGTTTATTTTAGAATTTGACAATGTTTTGAATTTTAATTTTATAATTATTTTGAATTTCAATTTAATTAATTGAATTTTAATTTTATTAATTTTAAAATTTAATTTTATAATTATTGAAATACTAATAATTAAATATCTAAAAAACTGTTTTTTTAATAACCGTCAGTAATTCCGTGAGAAACAGTTCGTCAGTATAACCGTCAAAAATTTCTGACGGAATTACTGACGAAAATGTTCTGACGGCATTACTGAAGGTTTTAATTTTGACGGAACTACCTGTCAGTAACTTTCCGTCAGTAATTCTGTCAGAAATTTCTGACGGTTATACTGACGGATTTAAAATACTGACCATTTACATCTGACGTACGAAATCCGTCAAAAATCCCGTGTTTTCTTGTAGTATATTTTTGAACTACCACCACAAGCATGTCCATACTGCAAACATGCCAGAAACAATGATAAGAGACAAAAGAAGAAACATGACGATATAACAACATAAACAAGCCTCTAACTTAGGGGGAGTTGTTGGCAACCGTAGTAGAGCAATTGACGAACCTAAAAAATGAAAAATAAGTCACAAAAAATCACAGGTCCAACTTAGAAGAACACTAGTCAACCAAACTAAGATACCATACACATCACCAGCTTTGTGTGGCACCAGGAGAAACTATGGATTTTCCTGAAACAAATGTCATTGCATACACATCACTAGCAAGTCACCATTGGAAGAATGATCTGCCTGTAGCTGCGAATATGTTGAACCGCTGAGTCAAATGCTTAGGAGGTTGAGCTTTCGCTATGTTCTTGATAGAACAAGAAAATCTCTATTCATAAACAATCGAAGAACAACTATTCAGGCACATACACGAACCCTAGCTGAGGAAAAACACGATAATAAGAAAAAGGTAGAATCAATCACGAAAAGATCATGTTGAGCTTAAAATAGATAACAAAAACTATCCGATTCGGTAATTTAACAGAACAAATCCTATAAATTTCAATCATAATAATCAGCTCAAGTTTCAAGCAATGATCATAGAAGATTGAGAATCGAAGATCAGAGATCTGTTTAAATGGATTTAATCTAGAAGGAAACAATACAAGGAAAGAGATAATATTGTAAAAAACAGAGAAGAACCTCTGGCTGAGAAAGAGTCTTCTCTTCTCGGGCTCCAAAATCACTCAGGCCCATCAGCTAGATTCAGCCCCTGAAGCCCAAGCGAACTTCATCTTGTAGCTGGGATGCATGACTGTGCATCTATTGATACTCCTCTGCCTCTACAGCTCAACAGAGTTCCAGCTCAGTCTGATCTCTTCTCAAACCCCATCTATTTTCGTTGCCTTGCTGGTAAGCTTCAATATCTGATCCTGACAAGGCCAGACATACAATATGCAGTTAATTATGTCTGTCATAAGATGCATCAGCTTTCTGTATCAGACTTTTCTCTACTCAAACGCATTCTAAGATATCTTAAAGGGACATGTCAAATGGGAATCTCATTCAACAAGGATACAGATTTTACCTTGAGGGCTTACAGTGACTCAGACTGGGCTGGTTGTCCAATGACCAGAAGATCCACATGAGGTTTCTGCACCTTCTTAGGCTCCAATATCATCTCCTAGTCCTCCAGAAAGCATCCAACTGTCTCCAAGAGCTCCACAGAAGCAGAGTACAGAACATTATCAGAAACTTCTTCAGAAATAACCTGGTTGAACTACTTGATGAAAGAATTGGGCATACCTCAAACCAAAATTCCTGAGCTCTACTGCGATAACCAATCATATGTGTACCTCACTGCCAATCCAGCTCTTCACAACCGCACCAAGCACTTCGACACTGACTTTCATTATGTCCGGGAACGTGTAGCCCTTGGTGCTCTGATTGTTAATCACATCCCAAATCAGCTTCAAATAACTGACATCTTCACAAAGTATCTTGCCAATGCACCATTTTGCTCACTACGATACAAACTGGGAGTGGATCATCCTCCAGCTTCACCCACTCCAAGTTTGAAGGGGAGTGTAAAGAACAGAGAAGAACCTCTGGCTGAGAAAGAGTCTTCTCTTCTCGGGCCTTCTCCAAAATCACTAAGGCCCATCAGCCAGATTAAGCCCCTGAAGCCCAAGCGAGCTTCATCTTCTTCGACAACGTACAAAGAGACAAAAACAGAGAATAACGTTAGAAATAATAGAAATTCAAAACCTGCAAAAGGACTACACATCTGTCCAATTTCACTAAAGAACAAATTCCAATCATTGACTGAGGAATGAGAAAACAACAGCTGGATTAGGGCAAACAATATTATTGTCTCTGTTTTCTTATAAAAGGAAATCGAGTGTAATGAAACAAGTGTGCAATGAATCAATAAAATTCAGTTCACAAAACCTCTCTTTCTCTCATCTCTATTCTCTGTTTTTGCTTTCAAATACGCGGTGAATCTCCGTCGAAGAATCCACAAATTGACAAGAGAAAGAGATCAAAGTAACGAAGCAAGAAGATTCATCACAACTCGGGATGCTCAAATTATGATAGCTTTAGTCTCTCGTTCAACAAAGAGTAATGACCTGTATTACCCTTAGTTGGATAGTTTAAATCATTTTTGTCCCCAAATGTATTTAAAATCTTCTTTTAATTTTATATGTTAGTAGAAAATATATTTTTCAAAACTGTAAAAACCAATATTTTTAATTTAATTTACTAAATTTAATAAATTGTTTCAAAAATCAAAAAAATGGTTTTCAATTGTTTTCGATTAAATATTGAAAATATGATATAAAAATCATATTTTCGATATAAAAATTGAATTTTAAAGGTGTAGAAGTTATATATTTGGGTTTGGGTTCACTAATCCAAATTTAAGGTTTAGTTTTGAAGAAGTTTGGAGTTTGGTTTATGGTTTAGGGTTTTATTCATTTATAAAAAAATAATAAAGGATACAAAAGATTAATGTAGGATATAAAAGATTTAAATTGTTTGAAAAAGGATATATGGGGTGATGAATCTTCAACGAACATAGAGTAAAACAACAAAACAAGACATTATAGGTTAATTTAGTAGTGCCTCCATTCTTAAAAGACAATGTTTTAGTTTATTCTTTATTCTACAATACTTATGTTTTGGAAACCATTAATGAATAAATAAAAATGATATTTATTATTATTAAATTAATAAATAAATATTAGGAAAGTAAAAATTATTTTTATTAATATGTATGAACATCAACTATTCGGAATGAAAAGAATAGTATTTTAGATTAATAAAACAAAATATATTAAATAATAACGTTTTAACATCATTTACTAAAATGATGGTAATTTTTTATGTTTTTCTTATTTTAGCCTCAATTAAATACGTCATGTTAATAAAATGACATTAAATGTTACTTTTTTGTAGTGCTATATTATAAGTTTTAACTAAGTATTATATGTCACAATTTTGTAATTGTTTCATCACTATACTATGACAGAATAACTCATGACTAGTCACATTTAAAAACGTAAATGTGACGATAACTAAAGAGTAACAATTGTGATTATGGTGTGATATCATATATTTAATCATAAATTAGTGACGTAATTGAGACATACATGTGTATAATTGTTGTGACACTATTAGGACTAAATAAAATATTAAAAGTTCATTAGGTAAAGCAAAATTTTTTATTAAAATATAAATAATACGTTAAAATGTAATTACAAGATAAAATATCTGTTAAACATAGTTACTTATTTTATTTTATTTTTATTATGGTTCTGTTAAGAAACGTAAACGTAACTATAAAAAAGTTCTAAGGATATATAATTAGTGTTGATCCTATATAAATCTTAGATTTTGAACTCTGAAACCCTAAATTTTTATAAATATATTGATCTTGTGAATTTTATAACTCATATACAAAATCTTTAGATATTAATTCTTGTAAATTTTTAAACTCATACACAAAACGATTAAAATAATATTTTTATTTTTATTACATATTTGAATACTTATTATATCATTTCTAAATACTAGACTTTAACTTCTAAAACCCTTAATGTTCAACAACATATTAATTTTCAAAAGAATCAACATATTAATACATATAATACAAGATTGTTGGCATGTTTATCTACAACATCTTAAAAACTAAACTAAAATTTTTTAACCCAAATTAATACATCTCTTCACAATCAATATTTTTATATTTAACGCAAAACATGTTTGAAATTTATTATAGTGAAAGTATATAAAAGAAAATGGCGAAATAACGATATTAATATATATGTAAAGTGAAGTTTTCTAAAATTTAGGTCCTAAATCATAAACTTTAAACCAAATCTTGGACAACATATTAATTAATTCATATTCAAAACAATAAAGATTTGTTATATATATATATATAAATCGTATATACAAAGAGGACGTCATTTTGGTATCTCAATTAAGCATATTCTTTAGGTTGTTTTTGTTTCTGCAAGATAGCGATGGCGGCAACAGTTCAATTGCTTCAAAATCTTAGAGTCAACATCAATCCATCACTTACAAATCCTAAAATTTTCTATCGAGAATATGCACTCCCTTTAAGATCGAAAACCGAAAGGATATAATGTCTCTAATAGCTTACACGAAAGCTAAAAAGAAACAGGATCAAGGACTGTATACCAAGCTAAGAGAGAGAAAGATCAGTATATAGTAACAATGAATCCGTTAAGAAATATTACTATAGAAAATGAGAGAGAGATGATAAAATATTCTTCTGATACTTTTCATTAACAGCCAAAGGACTAATATAGTACAATAGTGACAACCAGTTAAGGACCGGTTTATAACTTATTGAAATTAGAATATAAACCATATATAACCATAAGTGAGTATCCTATATGATTTTTATCGTCAAGGATCAAATTTAGGGTACTTGGCAGCAAAATCTTGATAGAATTCTCATGTAGCAAATTATGGAGCTTCACCTTGCAGATGGACCAAGACTTTGGTGACTGCTTTATTACGGTCATTGACCATATTCTTCTCTAAGATTCGGATTGGAATTTTTGCAGAGCCAAGGTCAATCATATACTGAGGTAAAGCTAGAGCTGTTGGATTTGGACACATATTGAGTTGGCTTACGTGGAAAACATTATGGATTGCAAATGTTGAGGGAAAATCCAATTCGTAAACTACTGAACCAACGAGCTCAATCACCTAAAAAGGACCATAGAACCTAGGTGATAACTTGTGTGGAATTTTAAGATTCTTCAAGGTAAGGTTGAAGCTGCCAGTATATAGAATCACCCACTTCGAAATACCTTTCAGATCGATGAACATCAACATGTTGTTTCAATCTGTTCTGTAAGCGGAGAAGGTGAAACTTAAGCATATTGATTATCTCCTCGAATTTCTTTAAGGTGAGATCAATGAAACTTGAAGAGCTTTCACCCGAAAAATATGAAAGATGTAGTGGTGGTGGCTGTCTATAAATCACCGCGTAAGGTGTAAGGCCAATTGCATAATGGAAGTTTGTGTTGTACCACCATTCAGCTAAGGCTATCCAATTCGACCAAGATCCTGGAACATCTAAACTCACACAGCATGAGTAGGTTTCAGGTGTTTTGATTGTTACCTCGGGTATGCCCTGTCAGTTTGAGTGTGGTAGCAGTAGAGTAACTTAGATCCCCTCCATGAACTTGAAACAATTCACGCCAAATATCACTCAAAGACATTAGATACCCATCACTAAATATTTTTTTGAGCATTCCGTGAAGCTTAAAATGTTGTTAAGATAAGCATGTGCGTGCAGTATAAGGGTGAGATAAAGGAATAAAGTTTGCATTTTTACTTAATATGATAATCATGACTAGGATAGAAGGTGCTAAGCCTTCAATAAAATCAAGTCTGATAGATTCCTAAACACCTTGAGGGCCTGGTAATGGCTGTAAAAGACCAGGTTTAGCAGCCAATTCATATTTTTTACTCTGGCATGCAGAACAATTACGCACATAATTATACACTTCCAAACTCATCATTGGTCAATATAATAGAGACTTGATTATTTGCAAAGTGGCATCGCGAATAGAGTGGCCACCTATAGGAGATTCATGTAGCCAGCATAGTATATGTAGCTTAACATTAGGAAAATTACCAATTACCAGCTTCCCTTTATAGCAGAGTTCAACGCATATGTAAGAATATGATTGGTGAGATGATGGCTTAGCTTGTAAGTTTGCAATAATCTAGACCAGTTTAGGATCAGATTGCTAGAGGAGTTTAATGGAATCAAAGAAGCCATTATGTGCCTGCGAGAGTGTGATGCTTAAGAGTTGTGATCTAGGAACTCTAGATAAGGCGTCAGCAGCGAAGTTTTTTTTACCCTGTTTATATTGGATCTCAATTGTGTATCCCATTAACTTATGAAGCCATATATGCTGAAAATGTGTTGTAATTTTCTGGTCCATGAGATATTTGAGAATTCGCTGGTCTGTCTATATGATGAAAGGACGAAGAGTAAGGTAAGCATTCCTCGTTTGGACTGCATGAACAACAATCATTAATTCCTTCTCGTAAATAGATAACAACTGATGTCTAGGGCCTAGAGCATGGCTTATTTAGCAACTGGGGTGATGATCTTGCATGAGAAGAGCCTTGTAAATGTATTAGAAGCATCAATACCCACCACAAATGTTTTCTCAAAATCTTGAAAGGCCCGAACAGGTGTGGATGCCAAAGCCTGCTTAAGATTTGAGAAAGCAATTGATGCTTCTTTAGACCAAGCAAAGTTGTCCTTTCGTAGAAGATTGGTGTTGGTGTCGAAACCCCCTCAGCAAGTTTCGACCTCAGCTAGTATCACCTCCTAGACAACAGCTCAACATGTGTCAAGGCGCAAAAGAACTCGTCCAGTAGATTTCTACCTAGGCATGGAACGCGAGTGATCAGATACTCAAGTCGTAGACGACCTGGGAAGAAGGTGAGCACAAGTCAAACAAACGAAGACTAGGTCGTGGCAGTTCCGAGATAAGGGGGAGGCACCAAGGTTGCAATCCCAACAACTCGAGAAGATCGGCACAACCAGAACTAGACGGAGGGGATATAAAGCAAGAAGAAAGAGAAATGAAGCATGAGGATCATTTTTACTTAGGGCTAGAATTGAAAAATCGACTTGTTTTCTTTTGTATGAAACATCATTGAAATCAATAAAGAACATACTATTCTTTCTTTCTTTTCGATATGATTTGTGTTGCGATTTCTTTCTAATTTTGACAAGAACAATGAATTCCTCATTAAGATAATTAGATGAAAATTCATTGTGGGTTTTAGCATCCACAAATTGGCGCTGTCTGTGAGGAGAGCATAGTTCTTTAACGCAAGAAGGAAAAACGCAGCCAAATCCAACTCCGTCATGACTGAAAACACATCCATACTATTTGACGGATATGCTAGCACGATCCAAACACTCCTCCAATCCGTACAATCCATGTCCGAGAAGCTGGAGACACAAGATGCCCTAAACAGATCCCTGCTTGTCAGGCTCGACCAGATGGCAAAGGAGTCCACAGACCAAACAAAAGCGATGACCAAACGGTTAGACCGAGCAACATCTTCACGACACCGCTCCACCAGAACCTCTGCACGATGATACCCCATCTCGGGAGAACACTCAGGGAGGCTACGCTTCCCTCCAACCCCACGCTCAATCAAGACGCGAGAACGCCGCACTGATACAACGAAGACCCCACCTAACGGAAACCCCGAGGGAGAACAATACGACCCAAGAGATGACCAGCCTAATGGTGAAACCGAGCAGCCGAGCCACACCCCGAGCCCCGAGGCTTCAGAAGACAAAAGAGGCAGAACCGACCTATCCGAGAAATCCGAGGGAGAATCAGACGCATACGAGGACGACACCCATATCCCACCTTCTCGTGCCGACAAACAACCTCAGCGATTGATCAGGGAGATCCAGAAGATGAAAGATTCCCTGAAACAGGCCGTCCGAAAAATGAACTCCAAAGTTCATCAAGCCATAAGCTTGGCGCCAGAGCTGGACCGACTGATGGAAGAAACACTCTGGAGCTCGTATGCCGCACACATAAAGAACGCTAAATACGAAACCTCGGAAAAATTAAAATCCCTTTTTACGAAGGAAAGACGGATCCCATCGCGTACATGACCGCCTTCAGAATCGCAGTCGGAATAGCGCAATTCGATGAACATGAAAAGGACGCAGGGTACTGCCAGCTGTTCAGCGGGCACCTACAAGGACCAGCACTCACATGATTCTTCCGGCTTCCAGAAGGACCAATCCACAGTTTCAACCAAATGAGAATGATGTTCTTGAAACACTACTCGGTATACATCAAGAGGGACATCTCAGACGCAGACATATGGAGCATGACCCATGGTCCAAAAGAGCCCCTCCGACAATTCATCGACAGATTCAAAGAGGTGATATCCCGAGTAGTAGTCACTGATAATGCTGTAATTGCCGCCCTCAAAAATGCAGTCTGGGGAGAATCCGAATTCAGAAAAGATCTCATACTGAACCCGCCTGCAACGATCGACGACGCATTCCATAGAGGAAAGGTGTTCCCACTGATAGAAGATGATCTAATCGAAATGCAAAAATGAACCAGAGAAAAGGGTCAAGTGACTCAGGTCACTGCCCTGAGGCGAAATCCCCCAGCGGGTAATCAGACGTTTTTCGCAGGAAAACCTAAGAACGGACCCTGGAATCAATGGAAATGATATGAAGAGCAAGGAAGCGTTAAAAAGAATTGCGAGTACCATATCCAAGATGGACATTCCACTGAAGAATGCAGAAGCTTCAAGTCTTTCCATTTCAATAAATACCAGTCTGGAGAATTGGTGGAGCCCGGCAAGGCAAAGATAACCATCCCCAAGCAAGGGTCCGAAGAGCAGGCCGAAGAGGACAACCCCCTGAAACGAGACCGAGAAGAACTACCTCAAATGGTGCCAACCCCACCTTTCGAAAAGCGAATTAATATGATCATGGGGAATCACCAGTTTGGCCTAAACTCGGTAACTGCAAACAAAGCATATGGGCGTAGGGCGGCATCGTGTGAGAAATGGCAAATCAAGCCATTGGAAACAGGCGAACCTATAGCTTTCGACAAGACGGACACAACAGGACTCGACGTCCCTCATACCGATCCACTAGTCATCGAACTAATCCTTGAAGAGTACAAAATCGCAAGAGTTCTCATAGATACGGGGAGCTCGGTAGATTTGATCTTCAAAGAGACTTTGACAAAAATGGACATAGACCTCTCACGAATTGAAGGACCACTTGCGCCACTGATCGGCTTCACTAGCAAAACATCCATGACGATCGGAACTATCAAACTATTAATGCATGCAGCTAGAGTATCCAGGATGATCGAATTCATAGTGATGGACAAGCCAGCAATATACAACGCAATCCTGGGAACGCCATGGATAAACGCAATGAAGGCCGTCCCATATACGTACCATCAATGTGTCATATTCCCTACTAAGTAGGGGATCAAAACGATCAAAGGAAGTCAAAGATCAATCAGAGCTTGCTACCTAGCTGAGTTCAAACTCGGGGAGCCCACCCTGCCTGCGGAGCCGACATACGAGGAACCCAAGCTCGACGAGGTGACGCAGTACTGTATATATCCAGGACACCCAGAGCGATGCGTCAGCATAGGGTCAATACTTCAAAAAGACTTAAAAGAGGAGCTAATATCCTTCCTCAAAGAAAATAAGCACACCTTCGCATGGAACATGACGGACATGCCAGGAATAAGCTTGGACATTATGTTTCACAAGCTGAACGCGAATCCGATCTACAAGCCGGTTAAGTAAAAAACGCAAACTGGGGGCTGAGCGGGCTCAGGCGGTTAGAGACGAGGTGGAAAGTTGTTAGGAGCAGGTTCAATCACCGAGGTGAAATATCCGGAATGGCTGGCTAACCCCATAGTGGTGAAGAAAAATAATGGCAAATGGAGACTTTGCATAGACTTCACTGACATGAACAAAGCATGTCCCAAGGACAGTTTCCCGTTGCCAAACATAGATCAGCTCGTTGAAGCCACAATTGGTTACAAACTGCTCTTATTCATGGACGCCTTCTTGGGCTACAACCAGATACTCATGCACCCCGACGACAGGGAAAAAACCGCTTTCACTACGGACCAAGGGACCTATTGTTACAAAGTAATGCCTTTCGGCCTAAAGAATGCAGGCGCAACATACCAACGCTTGGTCAACAAAATTGTTGATACCAGGTTTAGCACCTGCTTTGAAAGCCCATTTCGACCCAAGGCCCAGCTGGACGCTGATGTGACGAAAGAGAAGGGCCCAGGAAGACAGAAGCTAGATGGGCCGACCTGACGAGCTGGGCTGTCCAGCTCGTGGCCCATTAAGTTAAAACAATGTAATTAGGGTTTTCGCCTTATCTTCTCATATAAATACTCATGTAATCACTTCTAAAAAGATATATGAAATTCTTCTAAGCTTTGACCCACATAATCTAAGACCTAAGACCTTTCATTAAGTCTTGATTCAACAGTTGGCGCCGTCTGTGGGGATACTAAGCTAGAAGGCATTCGTAACTTACTTTTGCAGGAAGAAAAGCACTAGACAATGACCACAGGATCACGGGAGAAACAGCCAGACAATGTTATCGTTGAGCTGGAAAAAGATGACAACAACGAGAAGACAGCGGACGAGGCAGGAGCCGCAGAGCCAACCGCAGAGCCCACTATAAAGAACTTGCCGAAGCAGATGCTTGCGCAGCAAGATGAGACCGCGCGACTACGAGCTGAATCCCAAACCCTAAAAGCACAGCTGGAAAGCATCACCGCATCCACAGGAGGGAGAGATCTGCGCAACATCTCGCAGAATCTATTCGAAACATCCTAACAAACTCCTCCCACAGGTGGAGGACAGGGACACATCGACCACATCAACTCCAGCATATTCAGAAGCTCTGTTGAGGACACCAAGATGAGCATTATCCGCGAACAGCTAAAAATCATGAGCTCGCAGGTACACCAAGCCACCAGCTCGGCGCCAGATATCACTCGCGCCATCGAAGAAACTCAACGAACCCCCTTTTCAAGGAGAGTAACCGACATACCAGTTTGGCACTCCGCAAAGGTAAAATTTTCAGGGTACGACGGCAAAAGCGATCCAGTCCAGTATCTCACCGCTTTCACCATCGCAATGGCACGAGCACAATTCTCACCGGAAGAGCGAGATGCAGGTTTGTTTCAATTGTTTGTGGAAAACTTCTCAGGTCCAGCCTTGGAATGGTTCTCTCGACTAGAACCTGGGACCATCGACACCTTCCAACAGCTCTCCACCGTGTTCGTCAAGCACTACTCCATGTACATCAGGAAGAAGGCATCGACAATCGACCTGTGGACTCTGTCTCAATGCGAAGACGAGACATTGAAAAAACCACCTTCATCACCGATAGGGGTATCTACTATTACAAGGTTATGCCTTTCGTACTGAAAAATGCAGGAGCAACGTACCAATGCCTCGTTAACAAAATGTTCGCGGACGAGATCGGCAGGTCAATGGAAGTCTATATC
>OVBE01012868.1:0-13087 GCA_900406425.1 Iberis pinnata
TATATATATTTATTGACGTATCCGTCAGTAACCCGTCAGTAAATACATATTTAGGGTTTGAATCCCTAAAACCTAGGGTTTTAATTATAAAAATGTTAACAATCATAGTAAACATACTAATATATGAGTTGATTCATGTTTCATACTTATAATAAGTCTTAAGATGAATTTTAATAAAATTTTACGAAAACATATTTGATACTCGAAAGTGTTTGTAACAATATGTGATCTTAAACCCTGAAGTTCGAAAACGCATAACGTACATTTACGAATTTTCAATTGAATGTAATTAGTAACACTGTATGGACATGAATTCCTAATCATTCATATAAATGAGTAACAATAATCATTAAACTCTAAACTCTAAATAAATCTCTAAATCATACTTTTTGGTTACTCATGGATTACTGACGGATGTAGGGTTATCCTTCAGTAATCTGTCAGTAACCTCCAATTTTTGGCGCGTTACATATTCCCAAAAAGCTGAAACATGCGAAGATTCAATTTTTTGGTTATTGACAGATTTCTGACATATGCGTCCGTCAGTAAATCCGATATAAAAAAACTGAACCAGACTCTTCTTCTTCCCTATTTTCCTTCGAGAAAAAACCCTAAAATCGGCGATTTCACCCTCAATCCCTCGATTTCAAGCTTCTCAACCAATTCCAAACCGATTAAATGGCTAATCAAAGGTTAGTTTAGGGTTTATGGTTAGTGTTAATTGATCTGGTTGGTGATTTTTAAAAATTTTGGTGTTTGTTAGATTTATATGGTTTTTGGAAATTTTTTCATTTAGGGTTAAAATTGTGTAGATGATTTTTAGGGTTGAAAATGGTTGGTGATTTTGAGAATTTTTGGTGTTTGTTAGAATTGTTTATTTAGGGTTGAAATTTTTTAGATGATTTTTAGGGATTTTGGATATTATTTGATTTTGGAATTTTTTAGATTTTTAGGGTTTTTGGAATGATGAGTTTGTTGTATTTTTGGAAATTTTAGATTTTTGGTGATTTTGGAAAAATTATGAAAGTGTTAGATGTTAGATGTTTTGTTTAATGTTAGATGTTATGAAAGTGTTAAATGTTATGAAAGTGTTTTGTGATTTAGAGTTTGATTATGAAAGTGTTAAATGTTAGATTTTTTGTTTAATTTTTGATGATTATTTTGGTGTTCAGGGTTTAGGTGAATTAATTAGATTTTTGAATTAGATTTTTCCAATTTAAAATATAAATTAAAACTAAAATTAATAATTTAAAAATAAAAATTAGTAATTATAAATTATATTTAGAAGTTATATTTTAAATTCACAAATTATTACTAACAATTATAATTTAATTATTTTCTTAAAAAATAACTAATAAATGATTCTAATATTTTAAAATCTTTGTATAATTTTAAATTAGATTGAAATATTGACCGTAAATTTCAATTCTTACGGTCAATTTCGAGGCTAGCCAGAGATAGGACAGTCCTCGCGACCCTCGTTTGGGTTCCCTCTTGGTACTCATGTGCCTAAGATCCAGACACCTGAGGGACCTCCGATATCCGGACAACGGATATCGATAGAGGAGCTTCTACTACAACAAGGGCGGGAGCGACTGACGAGATTCCACCCATCTGCTTAAGGTGGGACGACCTGGTTTCCGCAGACGGACAACGGGATCACCAAGTGCATCAAAAGGTTGATGAACAAACTACTACACAAGGCATACCCTACGCTTAGGGAAATACCACCCGACGACCAAAAGTACTAGTTCTATTGTTTCGCGGTAGGAATTATATAATTTAAATTATCAAACAAATTAACCTATATAGTTACTAACTTTTAAATATTGTAACTCGAGTTCAACTGAAAACCCTTGATCACCTCCGAAATCAAGACAGAGTTTATGGCTAAAGCGTCCTGAACTTACACTAGCCACGTCTATGCGTGGAAGCATACATGGTACACTGAAGTGAAAAAGCACACGAGGATACCTGATGAAGTCATGGAGGGCTTCGTCAAATATTGGGAGGAAGAGAAGATCAAACAGAGGCCGATGATGAACAAACATAACCGGTATAGTCCACGAGATGGTAGGGGATCTCGACTACCAACACCGGTTCCAAGAGTGCAGTCACTCGAGCCGTTGAGATGGTATGAAAACCTTTTAAATATACCAAACTTAATAATTGAATATTGAATCTAATTTTGATTCTTATTTTAAAACAGCAGCGTGAGACTATCCATCCACCAACGCCCATCGAGCTTATGAAGGACATCCACACGAACAAGAAGACATGCCATGTACAAGATCCGCTTGTTCGAGAGGTTGTTGAGACGACAAGGAAACTGATGGAAGAGCGGGCATCTCAGGGTCTATTGATGGTGGCGATCTTCCGCTGGATACCCAATATGAAACTACGTCTCATGTATGTAATATCTTAATTATATTTTTAAATATTTCATGTCAACAATGTCTTAACATAGTGATTTGTTTTTTTGTTTCTTACAAGCTACAAAGAAACACAAGGGGCGCATGTTAGGGTTCGGAAACATGACATCCTATTGTTCCTGGGATCCTCTCGATCGAGGGATCCATATCGTGACGAGGAGATGAGGCGGAAGTACGCAGCTTTGGAGGCCATGCATCATCAGATGGTATCCAAGCTCGCCTCTAAGCTCAGTTGAAAGCCCAACAAGATCAGATGCATGCTCGGATAGAAACCCAGATGAAGGCATAGATGGATGCGTTCATGGCGCAAATGGCTCAGCGGTACCCACCAACACTACCACAATAATTTAGGTTTTGTTTTAGATTTTTATCGTTTGTATCAAATTTTTGTAATATTTTTTGGTTTTTGTAAATATTTTTTAAATTTAAATTTTATGAATATTTTTAAATTTAAATTTTATTTAAATTATTAATTAATAAATAAATAGCTATTAATTAAATAATTTGATTAATAAATATAAATAATTATTAATTAAATAATTTGATTGATATAATTTTTATTTAAAAATATAAGATCCGTCAGTATTATTGACGGACATAATCCGTCAGGAAACTGGTATCAAAAATCCGTCAGTATTCATGACATACTTACTGACAGATAATTTCTGACGGATTACTGACGAAATATATATTGAAGGGTACTCCGTTAGGAATTATCCATAAATATTGACGGATTCTTGAAGGATTTTGTATTATTGACGACCAAGTATTGATGGACAATATCCGTAAGGTTTTTGTCAAAAATGCCGATTCCTGAAGGATTCCTTTTAGATGTGTTTTTTTTGTAGTGGTCTGTCTATTTTTTTCTCGATCTTTCACTACTAATTGTCCCTGTAATTTTTGTTAGAAATCAAAATTTGTGTAAATATTTCATTTATACAAAAAAAAAAAAACAGAAAAAATAAAGAATATCAAAAGTGCTTGCGTGCGGTTGAAACACAAGAGTAGAAACTTAGCGCAAAGCACATGGAAGGATACTTAACATTGGAAAACACATCTTCTTGTTCTTCTTCCTTATATGTCACTATTCCTCCTCCTTTCATTTTCATCTGTCATATTTTTTCTGCATACATTTTAAAATATATAATAAATGGAATCAATTATACTGATAGGCATCTATATAGAGGTTTGATATTATATGATCATGTTATCATAGTCATAGCTAGGTTGCTAAATAAGAATGTAAACTCAGTAAATCATATGTATACAATCCCAAGCAAAGACAGCACACATCCTCATGTTCTCCTCTCTCAATAAGTATCACTTGCAAAAGTACGTACGTACACACAAACTCAAGATAGTAGTTTTAAAACAATTATTTGTTTACTAATTTAATATACGTATAATATCCACTTTATTAGTTAATACATTGATCACACCATGAAATTTCTCAATTCCACGTACAAACTCATAACCACTAACTTCAAAAAATGGTTAGAGTTATCTTTCATATTTACCTCCTGGCACCATTTCTTCTGCTATCATTCTTCACCGCCGTATCCGACAGCGGCTTCACCGGCGGAGCTAGTGCTACTCCTCCATGGGACCATTATAATGTTGCCCCACAACTAGAGGCCGCACCATTTCCTGGTCCGGCCGCTGCATCATCTCCGATCAACAACCGTTCTATCTCTGGCGACATAACATGGTGGTGCGACAAGACTCCACACGTTGAGTCATGCAATTACTACTTCAGAAAGAGCCCACTCAATAACATTAACCAACCACCACGGTTCCGGTCACAGTTCTTACGCATGCTGGTCCAGATAGCACTTGACCAAGCCGTCATCACGCACACTGAAACCATAAATTTTGGTCCTAACTGCACCAATAACCAAAGGAAAGCCGCGTGGTCAGACTGCATAAAGCTATTCGAAAACACAGTGGCTCAGCTAAACCGAACGCTCAGGGGACTTCACCCAGCGGCTTCTGATGATGCCAAGTGTACGGACTTCGACGCACAAACGTGGCTCAGCACCTCTCAAACTAACATCGAGACATGTCGGTCAGGCTCGAAGGATCTCAATGTCTCTGACTTCGTCGTGCCGTCGATCTCCAACAAAAACTTATCAGACTTGATTGGAAACTGTTTGGCCGTCAATGGAGTTCGTATGAATCAACATTATCATACGACGGGTACGTCTGCATATTGTAATATTATTCGTATTACAATTACTTCAACTGCTTAATTTTTATTATTATAAATTTTCTAGTTATCATTATTTTTAGGTTCGACCAATTTTTACCTCCTCAACTATTGTCATTCCTTGTTTTCCCACCCGAACTTTTGACCTTTCTATTTTACATCAAAATTTTTTTTCTCTTTAATATGCCCCACAGACTATAAAAATTCATCAATTTTTCCACAATGAGCAATAAACTGTGCTTATTCTAATTAACCAAAATTTTTGTTTTCTTAAATTGGTTTTATGATTAACCCAGATTTTCGTCAAAACCGATTTATGACAAGATTTTGTATCACTTATCCAAATTTGTGTAAAAAATCCAAATTTCATCACACTTAGAATCCTAATTTTACGTTTTCCAAAAAAAAAAAAAATCCGGTTTAGGAATTAGGGAAAACATGAAATTAGAGTTATAAGAGCATGATTAATGCTAGAACTCAGTTTTGGGCTCTTACCTTTTATTTTTTCTTTAAAAAAAAGAAAGAAATTATACTCAACCAATCGTGGGCCGCCACGTGTCAGTGGGGCCCACGATTTTTTAGATCCAGATCCAATTTAAGAGACAAAAGGGGTGGATTTTTAATTTTGGGATGGTCCCCACCCCTTAGAACCCTCTTAAAATCTCCCAATAATCATGGTCTAAGTGTGATGAAATTTAGATTTTTTACACAAATTCAAATAAGGAATACAAAATGGATCAGAAATCGGCTTTGACAAAAAATTGGGTTAGTCACAACTGCAATTAAAGAAAAAACAAATTTCTGGTTAATTAGGGTAAACACGGTTTATTGCTTATTGTGGAAAATTGATGAACTTTTATAGTCTGTGGGGCATATTAAAGAGAAAACTTTTTTTGATGTAAAATAGAGAGGTTAAAAGTTCGGGTGGGAAAACGAGGAATGACAATAGTTGAGGGGGAAAATTCGTCGACCCTTATTTTTACAACGAAAATTATAGATAAAAAAGTGTTAAGAGGTAAATACCACAAATATAACTTATATTCCAAAAAATATCATACATTCCAAATTATTCATAAAATATTATTAAAATATTTTTTTTTTCAAAACTACCACTAACATAAAAAATATAATATTAGATTTAAGAGGTTAGAATTTAAACTTCTGGGGTTTAGGATAACAATTAGAGTTTAGACCATGATTACTGCAAGATCTTAAGTGGGTTTCAAGGGGTGGGGTCCACAAAAAAATTAAAAACCCACCCCTCTTATCTCTTAACTTGGATCCGAATTTAACCAAAATCGTGTACCCACTGACACGTGGTGGCCCACAATTTCAAAACTACCACTGACACGTGGCGGTCCACGATTGGTCAGACTATGTGAATTTAACTTAAAGGGATAATATATCTTTGGGATTACTGTTTAAATTTAAAATTTTAAAACTATTATAAAATTGTGGTATTTTTAGAGAAGTAAAATAATTTTGTAGTATTCGTAGAACAAATTAAAAATATATGATATTTTTGAAATATATCTATTTTTAGTGGTATTTTTGATAATATTACTCCAAAGTTTTGTATCGATATAATTTGTTCACACGAGATAACATTAATCATGAATTATGTAATAAATTAACCTTAATATCATAACATGAGTTTATCTAAAACGAATATATTCCAATTTTTTTTTGTATTCTAGCAAACTACAAAGAAAACTTCCCAAGCTCACACCAAAAAAAAAAAGAAAACTTCCCAAGCTGGATCTCAAGACATGAGAGACGATTACTCGTATCAGACTCTTTAGCCAAGTCAGTGGCACAAGTAGTTGTGGCGCAAGACAGGTCCGGCCATTTCAGGTCGATACAATTGGCCATAAACTTTGCTGCAAGACGGCGAGTCAAGTCAAGATTTGTTATATATGTGAAGAAAGGTGTTTATAGAGAAAACATTGATGTTGGAAACAACAACCACAACATAATGCTTGTGGGTGACGGAGCTAGAAGAACAATTATCACCGGTGGCCGAAGCGTCCAGCACGGCTACACCACCTATAATTCTGCAACCGCAGGTTACAACTCTTTCTCCTATAATCTAAACTAAGACCTCTAGTGGTATAATAATAAGTTTATTTTCTTGAAGGGTTTGGAGGGCAAAGATTTGTAGCAAAGGACATGACATTTGTGAATACGGCAGGGCCATTACAAGGCCAAGCTGTGGCGGTTCGGTCATCCTCTGATCTCTCTGTTTTCTACCGTGTTGGAATCCATGGTTTTCAAGACACGCTCTACGTTCACTCACAACGGCAGTTCTTTAGAGAATGTTATATCTCAGGCACAATCGACTTTATCTTTGGAAATGCAGCCGTTGTGTTTCAGAACTGTATGATTTTCGTCCGACGTCCTCGCCGTGGCCAAGCTAACTATATAACTGCGCAAGGTCGAGGTGACCCTTATCAGAACACAGGCATAACTATCCATAGCTCAAGGATAATGGCAGCTTCTGATTTGAAACATGTAATTCGTGATCACAAGACCTATTTCGGAAGACCGTGGCGAGCGTATTCACGGGTTACGATCATGAAGACCTATATAGATAACTCGATCAGCCCCTTGGGATGGTCTCCTTGGTCAAGACGATCCAATTTTGCTCTCACTACACTTTTCTATGGGGAGTTTAAGAATTTCGGACCGGGTTCATCCACAAGGAGGCGAGTCCGTTGGAAAGGATTTCACGATATAAGAAATGCCGCCATTGCTTCCCGGTTTACGGTGGGAAGCCTTATCGCCGGTGGTTCATGGTTGCCTACCACTGGCGTGCCATTCAAGATAGGGTTGTGAGAAAAGTCAGCATGTTCTATCCCAAGATTATACAATGTATGTGTGTATGTGATCCTTTTTTAATTTTTACATAATTTTTTAAACCTTTGAAAATCCTTCTAATTAAAGAGACTGGTGTAAAATTCGTCTGCTCCTGCGGTGGTTCATAAATTCATGTGGTATGTTTTGGATGAGTGGTTCCAATTTTTTTACCTATTTCTTCTGAATGTACGTGATCATCTTCACTTCAAAACTCCTCATTTAAATTAAGACGCAGTTCTTTTACATTAAATCTACAAAATACAAAGAGCAAATATACTCTTTAACATGTTTCGCATAAGATGTTGAAGAAACATACAAACCTAAGAGTATTGAATGTTATTGGCAATAAAAAAAAGACTATAAAAGTGTTGATATGATATACACTCATTAATTATTAAACCCTCTCTCTCTCTCTCGACCAGACAGTTAGCCGTTGCCATTTTATCTTGTCTCCTCCGCCTTTGCCGATCGTTGGTCCCTGGCCACCGCCGACGGTCCTAATGGCCAAGAGTAAATCCCACCCTTCCAAGCGCTCCTTTCCTCCTCCGCGACCTCCATCTACCGCCGTCTCTTCCTCCGCTTCACAAGTGAAAGAGAATACTAAAGAGATCAACAATTTGTTTTCCAACAAAAATACGACTTTATTAAACTTTGTTTGTCTAATCCTTTTATAAAGATTCAATCTAAAAAGGTTTTACACAATCTCAATCTTCTCTCGATTGTCACCTACAAGTATAATAACTACTATGACTTTTCCCTACGCTACCCACACTCGTATCTTCACAACTCAAAGTCAAGAACATTCACCCAAAACAACTTCCTGAATGAAAACTGCCGTTTAGACTAAAGCAAGAATAAAGATTTAAAGTGTTAATATCTTCTAAACACTTTAGACTCTTTATATAACTTATTCCCGAATAGCCTAATTAGATTTACAACAATTTTTATTCTTAAAATAAAATCCCCTTAAATATCTAACTCCTAAGATCTTCTCAGTAAGATCTTTTTGTTACGATACTCAAGTCTTCCAAACTCGATCTTCAATATCCTTTAGATCTTCAAATTTTTCTTCTAGATAAGAACGCATCTTAAATGCTTACTCTGACATCCAAGCTTTGCATATTTTACTCCTAATTCCGTCAGCACAGTGTCCATTCTTAGTCTCCTGATTCCATCAGCTTTGTGTCCGCTCTCTGTCTCCTGGTTGCATCAGCTCCCTGAGTTCACACTTTCAATATCCCCCTTTTTGACTTGATTTCATGATCAAGTACCTACTCACGACCTGTAACTCAAATATACAAGTAACCCACACAACGAGACTAACCAATGTAACTAAATATACTAATCCATCATTGATAAGGAGAAATAAATGCCAATCACAAAGTTCAAATTTCTTGTCCAGTGTCTCAAAAGAACAAAAGTTGAAAATCAGACTAAGATAAACAAAATAAATTGTTCTCCCCTGAAAGTCTGCACTTCTTCCTTAGTCAGATTCATTTTCTTCTGCATCCTTTTCTCCCCTTGCTTGTATGGCATCACGTAAAAAAAAATAATCAATAAGTGCAACCGGGGAGAGACAGAAGACTTACCTGCAACCAATGCAATCTCAAGGAGTTGAATAGCACGTTTCATAGCACTGCGTAAAGCTGCACTTGAGCTCTTACCTTCTTGATTTTCCTTGATGTGTGACCCAGCTTGTGACTTCGATGAACCACTGACCATAGCCTTCTGTTTGAGAACTTTGGAGAACTCCCCCTTCTTGATGACCCTGCTCCGTGCGTTTGTTGGATCCTTTGATTCGACATCAGGAAGTTGTAGAACATCTTGGTGAAGAACAACAGAATGATGATCATTAATCAATTTGCTAATCAGTCTTGGAAACAGGTGAAAAAACTTAGACTCCGGAGAGTTGGCATGACCAATAATGTGATCAAACACAACCTTTCCCAAGTTGAACAAAATCATTGCTCTGACGGAGTGCATGTATCAAGCATTCTTAGACGGATGCCAGTTCCTACATTAGATACGATACAGTTCTTGAAAATCATCAGTAAAGTTGCCAAGGTTGACCAATTGCCATTTGCCCACAGATCCACCACTAAGAGAGGAAGCCAACATATCATTGGTCATGGCAGCGACTTGAATCCTACTGTGCACATCATTGGCTTCAGGGAGTCCAAAAGAGAGTTATTCGGGCAACAGACAACTCATATGTCCAACCTCTGATTGAAATGCTGACAGATTCAACATCCTGATACTCAACTGGAAGGTTCACATAGAACTCCCAAATCAACTCATCTTCATAGGATCCCAAATTTTCAATAGTATTCAAAAGTCCAGCCTCATCTATCATCTTCCTAACCACACTATCCTCCTTAAACACAACCTCAGTTTCTTGCTGGCAATCCTTTCAGGAAATCAATTCATATCTTTGTGAAGCAAGCTGACTTGAAAATCTGGTACGGTCAAAGGTTGGTGTTTTGGGCTCTTTCTTTGCTTTCTTCACCTCGACTTATGATTTCACAGAGATTTTCTTGCGCTTCCGGAACCGAGATGCACGTGCGGAATCAACAGGTAGGGCTGCCCCTTTGACTTCCTCTAAAATAAAGACATCATCCATTGTTGTTGCCGCAGCCATAGCTGGAAAAGATTCGTTGTGTGGTACTTCAAGGACAGGATCTAGCTCAAGAGACAAATCACTTGCATGCAGCTGTTCATCTTCTCTTGGCAGAGATATCTTATCAGACGCCTGACTCTGTTCCTCCACCTATGGTACAAAGGACTGAATGAGTGCTGAAGGCTGATTCATAGCCGCTACTGCTTCAGTTGCGAGATCATGATCCGTTGCTGGTCGAGACTGTTCATCTTCCACCAGGTGATTAGTTTTTCACTCTGTCATGCCTTTATCCTGAATGCTATCTCAAGTCACAGTTCACAAACATCCCGCATCAGGTAGCTGGAATTTCCTTCGAAAAGTAATTATCATAACCATATATATGTTCAAGTGTATCACTTGACTTCTCAACACTTGAACTCTGTCTTAGTACATTCATACTCACTATCGAGATTCACATATATGACTTGACTTCTCACTATCTGAATTTATTATCATTATCATCATCATCATTATCATTATCATCATTATCATCATTATCATCATTGTCATTATTATTGTCATTATCATTGTCATTATCATTGTCATTATCATTATCATTATCATTATCATTATCATTATCATTATCATTATCATTATCATTATCTTCTTCTGAGCTCTTTGAGCTCCCAGAATGAACATTTGCAGCCCCATAACCTCGATCAACCCAGAACGGCATGACATGAAGCTGTTTTCACACTTTGGTTCACACACACAAAGCTTTTAACAACTATGTCAGATTTCAAATAATCATATGCATGTCATTTCCCCAATTTGTACAGCTATAAGAACAAGTTATATTTCACAAACCCCAATTGCTTTCCTTAAGTTGACAAAACAATTAAATCTAGTGGTTTTGTGAATAAATCAGCCAGTTGTAAATCTGTGCTAACATGATCAATGACAATCAGTTTCTTCTCAATCAATTCTCTGATGAAATGATGCCTAATGTCTATATGTTTGGTTCGAGAATGTTGAACTGGGTTTTTAGCAATATTTATAACACTTTTATTATCACATAAAAAGTAGAGTGTCAGAAATCATACCATAGTCAACAGCCATATGTTTCATCCATAGAAGATGTGTGCAACAACTTCATAATGCGATGTATTCGGCTTCTGCTGTTGATAATGAGACACTATTCTGTTTACGATAGTGCCAAGCAATCAGATTGTTGCCCATAAAAAACATCCTCCACTTGTACTATGACGATCATCAAGTGATCCTGCCCAATCAGCATCACAGTATCCAACCAGATTCTTGTTTGTGTCTTTTGAGAAGTAGACCCCTAGGTTCACAGTGCCCTTAACATATCTGATTATTCTTTTAATAGCAGCTAAATGTGACGTTTTAGGTTGTGCCTGATACCTTGCACAAATACATATAACAAAACAGAGGTCTGGTCTGCTAGATGTAAGATAGAGAAGACTACCAATCATACCTCTATACAACTTCTCATCCACTATTTCTCCATATTCATCTCTTGATAGCTTCTCATTCGTTCCCATTGGAGTTTTTGCTTCCTTACCATTCTAAAGGCCAAATCTAGTCACCAGATTCTTAGCATATATGCTTTGAGTGGCGAAGATTTCTTCATCTGATTGTTTTACTTATAAACCCAAGAAGTAAGTCAGCTCTCCACACATACTCATTTTAAATTAATGAGTCATATTATTCACTAATTGCTTAACTAGATGATATTTAGTTGAAGTAAACACAATATCATCAACATAGATTTGCACAATTATCACGTTCTTGTTTTCCTTAAGAACAAACAACATCTTGTATACTGTTCCTCTCTCATATCCCTGATTAAGAAGGATGGTAGTTAGTCTTTTATACCAAGCTCTTGGTGCTTGCTTCAGACCATAGAGAGCCTTTTTTAAGCTTGAAGACATTATCAGGATGTTATAATTCTTTAAACCCTTTGGGTTGTTCCGTATAGACTTCTTCCTGAAGGATTCCATTCATGAATGCACTTTTTACATCCATCTGATACAGCTTGAAGTTCAGAGTACATGCCATGCTAAATAGAAATCTGATTGACTCTAGTCGAGCCACTAGAGCAAACGTTTCATCAAAGTCAACTCTTTCTACCTGAGAATAACCCTGAGCAACCAATCTAGCCATGTTTCTGACCACTATTCCTGACTCATCGATCTTGTTCTTGAAAATCCACTTTTATACCAACTACATTTACTTGTTCAGGTCTCGGCACCAAATCCCAAACATCTCTCCTCTTGATCTGATTTAGTTCATCTTGCATAGCTGAAATCCAAAAATCGTTTACCAATGCCTCTTTACGATTATTGGGTTCAATCACATATACATACGCAAAATACATAATTGATTCAGCAGGTTATCTAGTGGCCACCTGCTTGAAATCTATCTGTTTACCTCCGGTACGTCTTTCACCATGGATTTCTCCTATAACATCATATTTGGAATGATTTCGTGAAACTTTGTGACGGATGGTAAGATTGGTGTGACTATGTTTTTTTGTGGTGAATCAACTTCCCGATGCTCTACTTCACTTGATGACATTTTATGAATTATCATCTATGAGGAAGAGTAATCATCGAACACGGCATTGACTGTCTCTTGAACAGTGTTTGTACGTTTGTTGAACACACGATATATTGTACTAGTTCCCGAATATCTAAGAAAGAATCCATCATCATTTTTGGAATCAAACTTGCCGAGATGATCTTTGTCATTGAGAATATAACACACACATCCAAAAATGTAAAAGTAACTTAGGCTTTGAGTTTCTCCTTTCCACATTTCATACAGAGTCTTGTTCGTTCCTTTACGAACATACACCCGGTTGATTATGTGAAAAGTTGTTAATGGCACCAACCCAAAAGTGTTTGGAAACTTGATTCTGATAAACACAGATTTGCTAATCCTAAGTCTAGCAAATACTTAAGTTTAATTATG
>OVBE01012869.1:0-13086 GCA_900406425.1 Iberis pinnata
CTTTTAGGTCAGCGTTGTTGAATTCGATCGGTGAGGTAGCCGGTGCCGGCTCGTTGCATTCTTTTTCAGCGTTTGCGGCTTGTCGTTCGGATTGTCGAATGGATTGCACCGAGTCTGTGCATGAAGTTAAGCCTCCCATAATCACGTTGACTCGCCGTCTCGGTAATGAGCCTTCCGTTGCACGGTTATCGGGGCTACGATCCCTTGTTCGAGTCGGGGGGGCCATGTCGTCGCTCGTATGCGAGCTTGTTTCCCTGGCTGTGCTAACCTGGTGGGCTCTATCCCTGTCTTGGTCCCTGTTTTTGTCCTTTGTGGAAGAGTTGTGCCATGTGTTCCCGCCTTTTCGTTTGTCGTTACTCCGGTTCCTTCCGACGCTGACTTCACCGTCCTGATACTTCCGTAGGAGGATGGCCTGCAGATGTCGGCAATCTTAAGTTTTATGCCCATTACACTTGTGGAACTCGCAGTAGGCTTCTGGGTCGTTATCGGATGGTAGGGGCTGGTCGGTATGCTTTTCGACGTCCGTTATTGCGTAGGTGGCCGGTCGTTTGTCCCTTGAGTAATGTTTCCTCGGTTCGCGGGGTGCTTCTTCCTTGTCTCGGCTAGGTCGAGTGCCGTGGTGCTTTTTAGATATCGTGGCATGTTCTTCTTTGATCTCAACGAATTTGTTAGCTCGGTGGAGTGCGTCTTCGAGCGTTTGCGATGGATTGATGAGCAGCTCGTCCCTGAACCTGGATTTGAATCGCAATGCTTTTCGTAGAGCGGTGATTGCTCCTTCGTCGTCGATCGTGATCCGAGCTACGACTCCTTTGAACCTGTCAATAAAGTCTTTTAACGTCTCATCTTCACGCTGAGACAGAGTCCACAAGTCGGTTGTCGATGCTTTTCTTGTGATGTACATGGAGTAGTGCTTGACGAACACGGTGTAGAGCTGTTGGAAGGTGTCAATGGTCCCAGGTTCCAGTCGAGAGAACCATTCCAAGGCTGGACCTGACAAATTTTCCACAAACAATTGACACAGACTTGCATCTCGCTCTTCCGGTGAGAATTGTGCTCGTGCCATCGCGATGGTGAAAGCGGTAAGATACTGGACTGGATCGCTTTTGCCATTGTATCCTGCAAATTTTACCTTTGCGGAGTGCCGAACTGGTATGTCGGTTACTCTCCTCGAGAAGGGGGTTTGTTGAGTTTCTTCGATGGCGCGAGTGATATCCGGTGCCGAGCTGGTGGCTTGGTGTACCTGCAAGCTCATGATTTTTAGCTGTTCGCGGATGATGCTCATCTCGGTGTCCTCGGCAGAGCTTCTGAATCTGCTGGAGTTGATGTGGTCGATATGTCCTCGTCCTTCACCCGTGGGGGGATTTTGGTAGGATGTTTCGAATAGATTCCGTGAGATATTGCATAGATCTCTCCCTCCTGTGGATGCGACGATGCTTTCCAGCTGTGCTTTTAGGGTTTGGGATTCGGCTCGTAGCCGCGCAGTCTTGTCTTGCTGTGCAAGCATCTGTTTTAGCAGATCCTTTATGGTGGGCTCTGCGGCTGGCTCTGTGGCTCCTGCTTCGTCCGCTGTCTTCTCGTTGTTGTCGTCTTTCTCTGACTCAACGATGACGTTGTCCTGCTGTTTCTCCTGTGATCCTGTGGTCATTGTTTGATGCTTTCTTCCTACAAAAGTAAGTCACGAATGCTTTCTAGCTTAGGTCCCCACAAACAGCGCCAACTGTTGAATCAAGACTTAACAATTAGGTTTAAGTCTTTGACCATGTGGGTAAAAGTAGGGAGAATTTCATATATATTTTCAGAAGTGATTACATGAGTATTTATATGAGAACTTAAGGCGAAAACCCTAATTACATCGTTTTATCCTAATGGGCCACGAGCTGGACAGCCCAGCTCGTCAGGTCGGCCCATATAACTTCTGTCTTCCTAGGCCCTTCTTCTTCGTCATGTCGGCGTCCAGCTGGGCCTTGGGTCGAAATGGACTTTCAGGACAGGTGCTAAACATGGTATCAACACCTATCATGGCAGAGCTAGCATCAATTCATCAATAACTCAAAAGACCAGAACTTTCAGAAACAAATCAGTCAGTAATGGTGTTCCAATCCTAAGCTCAGCAAATCATCTAAGTCAGTAATCTAGAGAAAGTGAAAACCATACCCACACTTGGCTATTATTATCATCGTTTTGATCATGGTTCCTTCGACTCGATAGATCCATCTAGATTTAAAAACAAAAATTTTGAAATTTTCAACAAAAAGACAAAACATCATAAACGTAGTTAGTATCATTACACCCTCCCCCAGACTTACTTCATATCGTCCCGGTGTGAAAATAAATCCAAAAGAAGGTAAAGAAACAACCATAATCAATAGAAAAATCTGTAAATAGCAAGCTCCAAATCCAGACATCTTCAGCGTTAGAACCTTACCCATTATAGCTTTTGTAGCATCAATCCCTTTCTCTTTGAACTCTGGGGTGAGTAAAAATCTAAACTTTGAGAAGGGCTTTGAGAACCCTTTTCTTTTCACCTTGTACTCAATGGCATCCCCTACTATTGCTTGAGGGATTAATGTCACCTGAGATTCTTTCTTCACCAGCTTCAGTTTCACTTTCACCTTCTCTTTAACTTTTGGAATACTATTCCTTGTGGAGATTGGAGGTTCTTTCTTTGAGATTTCAGCAATTACACACTTAGGATCTAGTTCAGTATGAAATCCATTCTGCATCTTTTCTTCTTTAACCGCAGTTAGCCTAAAGATCCATTTTGAAGGAATCGCTGGATAGATAACCCGTTTCTTGATGTTCTTTAGAGATATTCGCCGTTTGGGTAAATCAATAACAGCCCCTACGCTAGAAAGAAAAGGTCTTCCAAGAATCAATGGTTCATGTGAATGTTCATTCGTCGCTAAGATGTGGAAATCAACAGGGACAAGGAAATCACCAACTTGTACCAAGAGGTCCGGGATAAAACCACTATAAGATATAGTAAAATCATTAGCAAGTGTGAAAGACATATGAGAAGGTCGGATACCTGATAATCCCAACTGTTTTGCAACAGTCATGGAAATGAAGCTCACATTAGCTCCAGTATCACAAAGAGAATCGATAAATTCCACTCCATTGATCGAACAAGGAACTAAGAATTCCCCGGGATCTTGTATCTTGTGAAGTTTTCGAATCGGATTAGGTAGCTTTCCAATCATCTCATCAACCTTAAACTCGGATATGGGATTTGTAGAAGGTACCAGATAAGGGATTCTGGGGTTATAGGAGTTTTCAGAGATTTTTGGTTCCAGTGACTTTTGCTCGATCGGGCAAGGAGTGTCCGTTCGGGAAAAAATCTCGTATTTCTGTCCGACTAAACTTTTCGATCGGGTGGAAGGTGTGCCCGATCGATCAGATCTCCTTGCAATTTTTGTATGCGTTTGCTTGATCCGGCTGATGATGCCTGATCGATCTGTTCCTCCGGAAGAAATTTTCCCGATCGGCAAGGGTTGCTCGATCGGGCAGATCTCTCTGAATCAAATTCCTCCTTCAAAAAATCTGCTTCTTCTCCAAAATTCTCAGCTTCTTCTTCTGAATTACTCACCAAAGTCTTGCAATACTTTTTTGGATTGTCTTCAACTTTCTCAGGAAAGACACCAGCTTGTCTTTTCACAGGTTCAGAAGTTTGAGCAACTTGCACATCCAATTGCTTCACATGAGTTGATAAAGCATCAAACTTTTGATTTATCTCCTTCACTTCTCCTTGGATCAATGTTTGGAACTGTTGTTGTCCTTCCAACAGTTGCTTAAACATCATCTCAACTGAATTACTTGGTTGAGGTTGAGTTTGTTGGAATACAGGCTGAGAGGTTTGTGGAAAACCGCCTGAATTAGAATTATGCACAAAGGATTTAAGCTGCTGTGGGTAGTGTTGATCTTGGGGATTCTCAAAATTTGTGCTTCTCCAAGAAAAATTAGGATGAGTCTTGTTAAAACATGGATTATAGCATTGATTGTACACCCTTTGACCTTGAGCATTGATGTAACTCACTTCCTTCTCAACTTCACCAGTGTTCAGTTCTTAAACCGCAAAGCTATTAACTTCAAAATATCCACAACACTAACCTGTTTCTAAGATTGACCTTTAAAAAGCTGAGTAATTAGTCCTTTCATCTCAGAGAATTCTTCTTTCAGCTCTAAGATCTCTGAGTTAGCAGCTACTACCAGATGCTTTTTTCGGCGATCAAACTCTAGGCAATGATTGATGTTACTAGCTGCTAGATTCTCTAACAAGCGATAAGCATCAGGAACGGGTTTTTGCATGAAATCTCCATCGCTTCCTGTATCTAAGGACAGATGATACTTCTGTTCAATTCCTCTATAAAAGGTATTGAGAAGACTTACATCTGAGAATCTGTGATGTGGACAATCATGAAGCAGCTCTTTGAATCGTTCCCAAGATTCATAGAATGATTCTACAGGAGTGAGCAAAAGCAGAGATCTTGTTCCTTAAAGCATTAGTCCTAGTAGTAGTGAAGAACTGACTAATGAACCTGGATTTGCAGTCATCCCAAGTTACTATAGATCTTACAGGTAGAGACTTCAACCAGCGAAGTACCTTGTCAACTAAAGTATGACTGAACAAACTGCAGTGCTTATAATCCTCGGATACCCCATTCAGTTTAATAGTGTTGCAGATGTCCTCAAAAGTGTAAATATGATTCATTGGATGCTCGTGAGGTAAACCACTGAATTGGTTGCTACGAATCATCTGAACAAGCGAGATAGGGAATTGGTATTCCCTTCGCTGAGGTTGAGGGGGTTGGATGGGATTCCTATTAGCATAAAATGCTTGAGGATTGTTAAACGGACCAATTAGAGAGTGGTTATGAGGATGGAACTGAGCATTGACCTGGTTAAATTTCTCCGGATCTCCAAACAAGAAAAAGTGCCTTGTATCAACGTTCTGAGGATTTTGAATGTTCTGAGGGTTTGGATTTGGATTTCGTGGAGAAATTGGGTTGTTTTTTTCTCTTTGTTGGTCTTGTGGCACTCGATTGTCGCTACCACCATCTTGTCTTTGGTTAATGAGTTGATTGAGCCTAATAACAAGTGGATCGTGTTGACTTTCGGGATCGACCGAAATGAGTTGATGGACGATATCATCCATTGAATTAGATGAGCTAGCGTCTTTCTTTACTTTTCGGTTTGAGCGTTCTAGCCTTGCAAGTTTAGAGTTACTGAGGTTTTAGTTTTCAAAGGATTTGTCAGATCTTCGGTTCATACACCTCTAAGACAAAGACAGGCAAAGAAGAACGAGAAGAGTACTGAAAATAAAAACCTTAGACGAGATTCTAATTTAAAACTAGAAAGGTACAATTGGTCCCCAGCTACGGCGCCAAAATTCTGATAGGTCTAGAATTTAATCCTAGTCTATTACTGCAGAGAACAGTTCAATGTAGAAAAGATAGGGTATCGAATCCATAGAGACCAAAATAGTACACGATTNAAAACTCCCGCCGTCTTTTAACTAACAAAACATGCTTTACAGATTAGATTCAATTGTTCATAAGTAATTAAGACAATACTCCCGCAAGAAAAATCACTTATTCATCTAGACTAGATCCAACTTCTAAACCAAATCCCTTTGTGTTTATCAGTCTAATATCAATGAACTAGTTAGCTATTCTAACTCATGGATTAATAATAAGTCTAGACTAAGAACCTAAAAATTATTACCCAATATGATAAATCTAACAATCAAACTCTGATTTCCCTGGGAAACCCTAAAACCTACTATGGAACTACTTAGACATTGCAAAGCATAAACAATACAATATCCAAGAAGAACACATAATTAAAATAGATATAAATAAATAAAATGGTTCATAAATATTCTCCTAAATACAAAGTTTCAGATTCTCTTATCCCTCAGTAATTCTCTCATAAATAATATAAAGCTTAAGTTCTTGTTGGTGTTGAAACTCCCTCAGCAGGTTTCTAGTCCAACCGGTACCACTTCTTAGATAACGGCTCAACATATATCAAGATGTATAAAGATTCACTAAAAGGTCCCTACTTAGGCGCAGAAAGTGAACGATCGGCTACTTATGTCGTAGACGATTTGAGCAGGAGGCGACTACGAGTTGAGAAGAAGGTGACTACGAGTTGACTGAAAGAGTACTAAGTCCAAGTAGTTTTGAGATAAGGGGGAAACATTAAGATTGAGATCCCAAGGACCCTAGAAGATCGGAACAACCCGAATTAAACGCAAGGGGATAAAGGGCGAGAAGAGAGAGAAGTGAAGCATTAGATTCTATTAGGGTTTTTAGAACAAGAACAAAGCAATCTATCTTTTGTGTAAATATATTCATAAAAATCAATAAACAATCATATTATTCTTCTTTGTGTTCATTTCGACCTGAGTTTGTGTTGTGGTTTCCTTCTAATTTTAACAAGAACGACGAATTCATCATTAAGATAATCGACTAGAAATTCATTGTGGGTTTTAGCATTCAAAAATTGGCACCGTCTGTGGGGATAACAATAGTTCTTTGACGCAAGAAGGAAGAACACAGCAAAATCCAACTCCGCTATGATGGAAAACACATCCATACCATTCGACGGGTACGCTAGCACAGTCCAGACACTCCTCCAATCTGTACAATCCATGTTTGAGAAGCTGGAGACACAGGACGCCCTGAACAGATCCCTACTAGACAGGCTCGACCAGATGGCAAAGAAATCCGCGGACCTAGCAAAGACGATGACTAAATGACAAGACTGAGCAACGTCAACGATACCGTTCCACCAGGACGTCCGCACGACGAGACCCAGTCTCAGGAGAACATTCCAGGAGGCTACGCTTCACTCCGACCCTGCACTCCGTCAAAACGCGAGAACGCCGCACTGATGCAACAGAGACCCCACCCAATGGAAACCCATTGGGAGGAAAACCCAATCCGGAAGATGACCAAACCAGCAGCGAGACCGAGCAGCCAAATCACACACCGAGCCCCGAGGCTTTGGAAGACGACAAGGAAAAAACCAGTCCATCTGAGGAATCCAAGGAGGGACCAGACATGTACGAGGACGACTCCTATGTCCCACCTTCTCGCGCTCACAAGCGACCTCAGCGATTGATCAAGGAGATCCAAGAGATGAAAGATTCCTTGCAACAGGCCCTCCAACACATGAACTCCAAAGTTCATCAAGCCACAAGCTCGGCGCCAGAACTAGACCGTCTAATAGAGGAGACACTGTGAAGCCCGTATGCCGCACACATAAAAATGCAAGAATACGAAACCCCGGAAAGATCAAGATCCCTTTCTATGAAGGAAAGACGGATCCCATTGTGTACATGACTGCCTTCGGAATCGCAGTCGGACGAGCGCAGTTCGACGACCACGAGAAGGATGCAGATTACTGTCAACTTTTTAGCAAACACTTGCAGGGACCAGCACTCACTTTGTTCTCACGGCTTCCCAAAGGATCAATCCACAGTTTCAACCAGTTGAGCATGATGTTCTTAAAGCACTACTCAGTATACATCGAAAGAGACATTTCAGACCCAAATATGTGGAGCATGAACCAGGGTCCAAACGAGTCCCTCCGACAATTCATTGATATATTCGAAGAGGTGATACTACGAGTGGTGGTAACCGAAAATGCCGCAATTGAAACCCTAAAAAATGCGGTATGGGGAGAGTCCGAATTAAGAAAGGACCTAATATTGAACCCGCCAGCAACAATCGAAGATGCGCTCCACAGAGGAAAAGTGTTCGCACGAATAGAACATGATCTAATTGAAATGCGAAAACAAACCCGAAAAAGGGGTCAAGTGACTCAGGCCGTTGCCTCAAGACAAAATCCCCTGGTGAGTAACCAAACGTTTTTTGCAGGAAAATCTACGAGCAGAACGTGGAACCAATGGAAACGACCTAAGGATCAAAGAGGCGTCAAAAACCATTATGCCACAACCAAGACGGACACTCCACTGAGGAATGCATGAGCTTCAAGTCTTTCTTTTCCAGCAAATACCAGTCTGGAGAACTGGTGCAACCCGGAAAGACGAAGACGACCAACCTCATACAGGGGACAAAATAACAAGCCGAAGAGGCTAACCTCCCCCCCCCCCCCNCCAAAACAAGATCGAGAAGAACTATCTCAAACAGCGCCAACCCCGCCTTTCAAAAATCAAATCAATATGATCATGGGGAACCACCAGTTTGGCTTAAACTTGGTAATCACAATTAAAGAATATGGTCGCAGAGTAGCATCCTGTTAGAAATGGAAAATCAAGCCTTTAGAAACAGGCAAACCTATAGTATTTGACGAAACAGACACAACATGACTCGACGTCCCTCATGCCGATCCCCTGGTCATCGAGTTGATCCTTGAAGAGTACGAGATCACGAGAGTGCTCATAGATATGAGGAGCTCGGTAGACCTAATTTTCAAAGAGACTCTAGAAAAAAATGGATATAGACCTCTCACGAATCAAAGGACCACCTGCGCCATTGACCGGTTTCACCAGTGAAACGTCCATGATAATCAGAACCATCAAACTATTAATGTATGCAGCTGGGGTATCGAGGATGATCGAGTTCACAGTAATTGACAGACCAGCGATATACAACGCAATTTTGGGGACACCATGGATAAACGCAATGAAGGCTGTCCCATCTATGTACCACCAATGCGTCAAATTCCCAACCAAGGATGGAATCAAAACGATCAAAGGTTGTCCATGGATAAACGCAATGAAGGCTTTCCCATCGACGTACCACCAATGCGTCAAATTCCCAACCAAGGATGGAATCAAAACGATCAAAGGGAGTCAAAGATCAATCCGAGCTTGCTACCTGGCTGAGCTCAAACTTAGAGAAAAATCCTTATAGCAACTACAGATAGGGGAGCCCACCTTACCTGCGGAGCCGACCTACGAGGAACCCAAGCTTGACGAGGTGATGCAATACTACATATATCCAGGGCATCCAGAGCGTTGCATCGGGATAGGATCAAAACTCCAAAAATACTTGAAAGAAGAACTGATTTCATTTCTCAAGGAAAACAAACACACCTTCGCGTGGAACATGACGAAGATGCCAGGAATAAGCCTTAACATTATGTTTCACGAGCTGAACGCAGACCCAATCTACAAGCTGATTAAACAGAAAAAGCGCAAGCTAATTACCGAGCGGGATCAGGCAGTCAGAGACGAGGTAGAAAAGTTGCTAGGAGCGGGCTCGATTACAGAGTTGAAGTATCCAGAATGGTTGGCCAACCCCGTAGTGGTAAAGAAAAAGAATGGCAAATGGAGAGTCTGCATAGACTTCACCAACCTGAACAAAGCATGCCCCAAAGACATTTTTCCATTGCCAAACATGGACGCCTTCTCGGGCTACAACCAGATACTCATGCACCACGACGACAGGGAGAAAACCGCTTTCACTATGGACAGAGGAATCTATTGTTACAAAGTGATGCCTTTCGGCCTGAAGAACGCAGGCGCAACCTACCAGCGCTTGGTCAACAAAATGTTCTCAGAACAACTGGGAAAAACAATGGAAATCTACATAGACGACATGCTCGTCAAATCCTCCGACGAAGATAACTACGTCAACGACCTGCGCACCTGTTTCCAAATACTCAATATCTACAGGATGAAGCTTCAGCCAAATGTACGTTCACGGTAACCTCGGGAGAATTCCTCGGCTACTTGGTAACAAGAAGGGGAATCAAAGCTAATCCGAAACAAATCAATGCACTATTGAGAATACCATCACAAAAAACACTAGAGAAGTGCAAAGACTGGCTGGGCGCATAGCCGCACTGACCAGGTTTATATCCAAGTCGACTGACAAATGCCTTCCATTTTACAACCTCCTAAAAGGGAACAAAAAATTCATCTGGGACGAGAAGTGCGAGTCGGCGTTCAAAGAATTGAAAACCTACCTCATGACACCACTAGTCCTCTCAAAGCATCAAGAGGGGGAGACGTTATACCTTTACATAGCGGTATTGTCCCATGCGATCAGCTTGGTTCTCGTACACGAAGAATTAAGCAACCAAATGCCAATCTTCTATCTCAGCAAAATCCTAGATGATGCGGAAATCAGATACCCGATAATAGAGAAGCTGGCTCTGGTCGTGGTACATTCAGCATGAAAATTATGATGTTATTTCTAATCTCATTCAATCGTGGTCTATTCAAACCAACCTTTGCGAACAATCATGCACAGCCCGAGTTACTCTGGGAGAATATCCAAATGGGTTGTCGAGCTCAGTGAGCATGACATAGAATTCAGAAGCCGCACATGTGCAAAGTCTCAAGTCTTGGCGGATTTCCTAATGGAATTACCACCTGAGATGAATCCGGCTATACAACCAGATGAAGCAAAGTGGTCGTTACATGTAGACGGGGCAAGCTTGAAACACGGTTCCGGAGTAGGCGTACGCTTGGTCTCCTCAACAGGGGAGATGGTCGAGCAGTCGTTTCGATTAGATTTCATGGCTTCAAACAATGAAGTCGAGTACGAGGTGATGATTGTTGGGCTACGATCGGTAACGACAATCGGAGCTAAGCGGTTACAGCTTATTGCAACTCTAACCTAGTAGCAAACCAATTCAGCGGAGACTACGAGACGAGAGATGAAAGAATGGAAGCGTACTTACGAGTGGTAAAACCCCTATGTAATGAATTTGTAGATTTCAACCTTGTCAAAATTCCTAGAGGCGAGAATATACCAATCAACGCTTTGCCCGCATTAGCTTCTACTACGGACCCGTAAACGACGAGAGTCATACCAGTCGAGACTATCGATAGGTCGAGCATCACCATCACAAAAGCCACCTGCGTCATCCAGGACTCGACTGAAGAATACAACGCTAACCCAGATCCCGAGGACGTAGACGAGGACGCGATCCCAATGGAAACAAAAGAGATCGAAGTGGAAGTGGACTGGCGACTCGAAATACTAGCTTACATAACATATGGGATCTTGCCACCAAAGAAGTGGGACGCTAGATCTCCGTCACAGGGGTACGTAGGCAATTCCTTAGACAGGAATTCAACTAGCAAGTTATGCCATTTTCCATTTCCACGCACATTTGTACCCTCCAATTCAGTGAACTACGACCTCGGCTTAATCTCCGTCACAGGGGTACGTAGGCAATTCCTTAGACAGGAATTCAACTATTGTAATTTTTTAATTTTAATATGCGTCAGACCTATATCTTCCTTATAAATTTTTCTCAAAAAATGGGGGAAGATGTATTCATCCTTCACACTCCACCCAGCCTGCCCTATCCTTTCTTATAAATTTTTCTCAAAAAATGGGGGAGATGTATTCGTCCTTCACACTCCACCCAGCCCGTCCTATCTTTGCTTATTAATTTTTCTCAAAAAATGGGGGAGATATATTCGTCCTTCACACTCCACCCATCCCGCCCTATCTTGCCTTATTAATTTTTCTCAAAAAATGGAGGAGATGTATTCGTCCTTGACACTCCACCCAGCCCGCCCTATCTTTCCTTATAAATTTTACTCAAAAAATGGGGGAGATGTATTTGTCATTCACACTCCACCCAGCCCGCCCTATCTTTCATTATAAATTTTTCTCAAAACATGAGGGAGATGTATTCGTCCTTCGCACTCCACCCAGCCCGCCCTATCCTTTCTTATAACTTTTTCTCAAAAAATGGGGGAGATGTATTCATCCTTCACACTCCACGCAGCCCGCCCTATCTTTCCTTATTAATTTTTCTCAAAAAACGATGGAGATGTATTCGTCCTTCACACTCCACCCAGCCCGCCCTATCTTTCCTTATAAATTTTTCTCAAAAAATAGGGGAGATGTATTCGTCCTTCACACTCCACCCAGCCCGCCCTATCTTTCCTTATAATTTTTTTCTCAAAAATGGGGGAGATGCATTCGTCCTTCACACTAGATACTTAGCCCGACCCAACCGGGGGCTCTCGATATGATTGACAGACCTGTTCACGAACCTACGCGGTGCAACCCCTCACCCAACCCACACGGCTGACCACCTACATCCACCGAGCTACCTCACCGTCATCTGTACGGTTAACATCGTTTTCACCTATCCTATCTACCAATACTCCTGCGAAATCGAGGGGAGAACACTATACTACACATGCGAAAGACCATCTAGACTCTACAATTTCGGCTAAATGGTAAAACTATATGATCTTTTAAATACCCCCTCGTTATAGCATAACATGCAAAACATATCACAATAAAAAAATATTACATTGCACGACCTGGCCAGTCGTACAATACATCGCAGACCCCCCCAGCGGGTATCAGCCTAAGCAACCCTCAGCACGTTATAAGCAGTAAAGCCGAGCCCAGTTTTGCATTAACACGACAAAACATATATCAAACGCTGTCAAACAGCCAGAACACTCTTTGTACCTTTTAAAACATTTGATCATTCGAATCGAATAGGCAGCTTCAGCCAAATCGTCACTAATGGCAAAACGCATAACAAATTTTGCTACCAAAAACATGTGGCATAATCCTAATAAACATCATTACGATTAAAAAAGTCCTTGGTAAAACCTAGCCCAAAACAGACACTCAGAAGCAGCAAACAAAGCTATAAACCGAAAATCCAACTTAAATTCTTAAGCAAAGTTTCAAGTTTTGGGTTAAAGCCCCCCCCCCCCATTCAGAAACAACAAAACATTGAAAGATTTTTTAGAAACTAAAGGTAAACAAAGATGAGAGGGAGGTGGTTTTAAGAATTCGGGTCTCAGCCAGCTGCGTCACTGTCATCCCCCTTGGGGGATTCTTTCCTTGGAATAGTTGCAATTTCACCAATCTGCACAGCAACCTTAACCGCCTTATCGAGTGCTCCAGCCGTATCGATCCCCTCGACCTCAGTTTTCTATGTTTCCTCCTCAACCATGACTTCATCTTGTTCACCTTCAGCAACAACCTTTTCAGCGGGATTCAAAGAGAAGAGATTTGTACCAAAGGGATCAACATCCTCGACCGGGTTGGACTCGGAGGGCTCAGTCAATCTTTCTCCATGTTCAGCTCTTTAAAATCCAACATGGCCAACTCCTCATTAAAC
>OVBE01012870.1:0-13084 GCA_900406425.1 Iberis pinnata
CCCTCAGCGTTGAAGGAGTTGCAGGATGGGCCGCGGAAGAGGCGTCCGAGCTCCCCGAAACAGGCTAGATCAAATTTGATCCATGTTCATTAAATGTAGGTCGGAGCAAGAAGTCTTCAGGCACGACGTCTGTTATATCTATAGCGTCGTACTTTGCCTTAAGCTCCACCACATCCGCCTCGAGCTTCGCCATAATCTCAGGGGGCACAGAAACACCTTCCTCGACTATAAGCCTCACACAATCCAAAGTCCCTTGAGCCTGGGCATACAGTAGGACAATGGGATCAGCATCATTCCGGTCCGCCACATGCTTCCTCAGCTTCCCGAGCTTAGTCGCGCATTCGACCTGAGCCTCTCGCCGTGCTGACGCAGCTTTTGCAGCGCGGGAGACTTGGAGCCTTTTTGTCTCGACCAAATGGAACTTCTCTACGGTGCGATGGGCTTCTCGCAGCTCGAGAAAGTCGGCACCTGTCTGCTCTCGAATCGCTTCCTCATTAAGAAGCTCCGCCATGACGATAGCGCACTTCTTGTTCAGCTCTTCCCTTAAACTTTCTATGTTGTTAGCCGAAGTTGCCGATATGTCACATAGCGCTATATTCAGTTCAGCCACCTGCGAGGTCAGATAGTCGACGGTCTCGACTTGCTTAACCATCTTCAGCTGTTCACCAACAAGGCGCCACTTATATTTTACCACCAGCTTCGACAACCTTTCCAGCTGGCCCTCGTCTCCAGCAACAGACCGAAGTTTGTTTTCATAGAATGCGACGATCTCATTGGTTGTCACCAAGGTCTGAAATCAATCGCATGATGAGTTAGAACTTGAAAAATGGCAGGAAACAGAATTAAAGTTATAGGTGTACCTGGCAAGCTTGCCGAGACAACATTTCATAAATTTCCGGGGCCAACATCCGATCCACAGTAGGAACGATCAGACCGTTGGCCCCCAGTCGGTTCACCAAGCCGGCACACGCCTGTTTGTCCTGAACAAACGGTGTGCCCCTATGTGCAAACGAGAAAGTCTAGCTTCCTCGTGCATTGTTTTGCCTTCCAGTTTGGGAGCTCACTCCCTCGACAGTTTGACGATCAACAGCTTCTTCTTCTGCTCTCTCGTCAACCTGTTCCTCATCATCACCACCACCTGCAGCATCATCATCACTACCACCTGCAGCATCCCCATCATCACCACCTGCTCCAAGAAACTCCGGGAGCCCTTCAGCGAATAGTTGCAAGCTGGGATCCAGGGACTCCACGGACGCGGTCATCCCTCCCAATATTTGGGAGGTAGTCATGGTCTCGGTAGCAGGAGCAGGAGGCGCAGTTGACAGATCGGCGGTTGGCACATTCTCAGGAGGAGTGACTAACTGCTCCTCTGCAGTTTCTTCTGTTTGTTGGTGTTCCCCAGTAGGAACACCGGTATCTATTGTTTGCCCCCCCATCAGGGACTTCTCCTCTCGAACCTTGTTCCCCAGTGGGAACAGTGGTCGGGATCGGCTCTTCAGCATCCTCGATCGTGACATCCTCCTCTCTTCTTTCCCGGTCCCAAGCAGTCCGGCGTTTCTTCCTGCGTTCTAAAGGAGGATAGGAATCTTCGCTACCAACTGAAGCAGACGTTTGATCATGCCTCCTCTTCGAGCTCAACATAGACTTCTCAACGGACGACCTGTAATCAGTGATCGGAGGTGGACGGCCCATTTTCTTCTTTTTGACAGGACAAGAATTGAGATCCCAACTAGCTGTATAAGGAGCCAAAATNACTGTATAAGGAGCCAAAATTGCAATTAGATACACTGACGAGTTGTAAGACTGCAAATTATCATATTCCCTTACCAGTGTTGATAAACGGGATGCTTTCCTGGATGCGTGGAAGGTCAAAATGTTTAATGTGGACAGCTCCTGCTTCAAGTAGCTTTTTGGAATCCACAAGGAAATTGCCAGGATGCGGGCCGATATTGCAATGCAGATCTACAATAAGCAAGGAGAGCCGATTTAGGAACGATTTAAAATCAATTATGCATATATTTCAGCTCGGCGGTTCTAGGTGGTATCTACCAAAGGTCTCGGCCCATTTTCTTCTCAGGATCCTCCCTACGTCTCCTACGGACTCTGGAACGACGTGCAGGAAGAAATACTTTGTTTTCCAGTTGTGGATTTTTTCCCCTGAACCGACGGTTATCAGTTTATATTGCTGCTTGAAGTTAATATAGACGAAGCCGGTGTTTATTTTTGTTCCCTTTTGAACAATCGGATTGTATGACGACATGTTCTCTAGGTACCTAACGCCGAGCTCCACCTGCAATTTCTGAGCATGTGCTAACAGGGCAATCATTTGCCTGATTGAGGGGGCAGACATCTGAGAGATTGCAATCTTCCGCCTAGCACAGTATGATATAAGTAACTTCGGCATAGGCACCCAAAGATGACACTTCCTAAACAGGGACTCATATAAACACACATAACCTTGGGGACAATCCTAGGGCCTTTGATGTGGTTTTAGGATTATCATTGAACTCCCGTTTAAACAGGGGAAGTCATCGACAAGCTTTTGTAGCGACTTCAAGTCGGATTTTGTAGGTGCAAGACCCGTCAGGTCGTCATCTGGAGCAGCCCAGTTGCCTTGGGGAACTTGTTCATCCAGGTCCACCTCTACCTCGTCGACACGTAAGTCATCACGAGAATCAGAAGATTCAGCAAGGTTGGTACGAGATGAAGACATAATTACCGACCTAGTTACATTAACCGCCGAGCTAAGATTCTAGAGAGAGAAAAAAGAGAGAAGGGAGAGCGATTTCTACATGCAAAAGGAATTCTGAAAACTTGAAGTTCAGATATGAAGTGGCGAGGGGGTATTTATACCTTGGAGAGATGACGGTTACCGAGGTGCGTAATGATTACGCGTGGGAAACTCAAAAGGTGAGACTCTTTAGCTTCCCCCTATAAAAACGATTCAATAAAGCCTACAAAAACGATTCGATAAAGCCTACGAAGCATTTAATGCACTTTAGCCGAAATGAACTTTATTCAGAAGATCATTCGCCGATTTATAGTTCCATCGCCGACCTGGGGGGGACTAACTGTTGATACCAGGTGTAGCACCTACCCTAAAAGCCCATTTCGACTCAAGGCCCAACTGGACGCCGACGTGACGAGGAGAAAGGGCCCAGGAAGATGAGACGTAGATGGGCTGACCTGGCGAGCTGGGCCGTCCAGCTCGTGGCCTATTAGGATTAATTGATGTAATTAGGGTTTTGAGCTTGTATTTTTACTATAAATACTCATGTAATCACTTCTTAATGATGGATGAAATTCTTATAAGCTTTGACCCACATAATCTAAGACCTAAACTTAATTATTAAGTCTTGATTCAACAAAAGCCGCCTGAATTGTAGTTCTGGACAAAGCTTTTATTCCGATTTCCTTGAAAACCAGTTCCTCCAATGTTCTTGTTACCCCATGATAGATTACCCTTGTTGAAACCTGGATTATATCCTTGGTTATACACTCTCTAACGTTGGCTATTGATGTAGCTCACTTCTTCTTCTAAAAATTCAGGTTCTTGGAATGCAAAGCAATCTACTTCAGTCTTATCTTCATCTTCAGCAAAACTGACTTGTCTTTGATTCTGGTTCTAAAGAACTTGAGTAAGAAGCCCTTTCACTTCAGCTAGTTCAGAGGATTCTGATCCAGGTGGTCTTCTTTTTCTATCATTGTATGGACAATGGTTGTTGTTACTCGCAACTAAATTGTCTATCAACTGATATGCTTCATGCACTAGCTTAGTCATGAAATCTCCATTACTAGATGTATCTCGAGAAAGTTGATCTTGTTGTTTGATACCTCTATAAAACGTGTTGAGGAGATTTAGCTCAGAAAACCCATGATGAGGACAATCCCTAAGGTATTCTCTGAGTCGATCCCATGCCTCAAAGAAGGACTCTACAGGACCTTGTTGAAACTGAGATATCTTTCTTTGAAGGTTATTGGTCCTAGTAGTGGTGTAGAAGTGTCTTAGAAACTTGGATTTACAGTCATCCCAAGTTTTGATGGAATTAGCATAAAGAGATTTCAACCATCGGAGAGCCTTGTTAGCTACTGAGTGATTAAATAGCTTACAATGCATAAAGTATTTAGAGACTCCATCAAGCTAAACAATAGTGGATATGTCTTCATAACTATTGAGGTGATCCATGGGGTGCTCGATAGGAAAACCATGGAATTGATTCTGGAGAATCAGCTAAATGAGCTGGAATGAAAAATTATAGTCCTAGCGTTGAGGTGGACGACGGTGAAGTGCATTCCTATTAGCAAGGAAAGCTTCAGGGTTGTTGAAATCTCCAACTAAAACCCTGTTTTGTTGAGGTGGGTGATTGAAGACCTGTTCTGGTGGGTCATTCTCAAGAACTAAGTTAGGTCCCAACTGATTACCATTACCACCTATTTGTTTTCCATGTGGCACTTGATTGCCTTCAGCTCCTCCCCATATCGGGTTAATAATCACATTGTTTACTTCTAGAAGAGGAGGTGGGTTATTGAGTAAAAAGACCTCTTTAACTGGAATCCGACGATATTGAGGTGGTGGATCGTTCAGATCTTCAGGAAATACCGGATTAAGAAAGATGTTATCCCCCATTGCGTTGGAAGATTGTGCGTTGTTTTTTTATTTCCAAATTGAGCGTTCTAAATTCAAGAGATGTTTGTTACTGGGGTTGAGTAATTCCTTGGATTTTGTAGATCTTCAGATCATTCACTTGTAAAAAGAAATCACAAATAAAAACGATGAGTACTGTCAAAAGAAAAATTCATAGACTAAACTCTAAAGAAAAATTAAGAGGCACTGTATTGGTCCCCAACAACGGCGCCAAAAACTTGATACACTCTGGTTTTAACCCAAATATATTCTTTGCAAGTGCACAACAAACGCAATAGTATAAAAGGGATCGAATCCACATAGACCAAGAATGTATGACTCTCAGTTTAAAATCGAATTAAGCTAAGAACATATTAAAGTGATGGTTGTGATTAGAAATATAAATAACGATAAATTAAAAACGGTTGTAAACAAATAACAAAAATTCTAGGCGATAGGGAAATCCACATGTATTCTGGTTAAAGGTCAAGGTTAACATGCAGGATTTTCTTTGAAAATAGTTCCCAACTAAAAAGACAACAATGGACTAATCTTCTCCCGAAGTATTAGATCGTTATGTTTAAATCACTAAAGACAAACTCCCGCCATATTTAGATGATTTAAACATGCATTTCAATTCAGATTCAATATGTTCATATACCCCTAAGACAATAATCCCGCAAGCAAATGCACTTATTCATCTAGACTAGATCAGACTTCAAAACCAAATCCATTTGTGTTTATAATTCATTTTTCTATGAACTAGTTAGCTACTCTAATTCATGCAATAGGAAAAAATCTAGACTGAGAACCTAACAATTTCAATCCATTCTATCAAACCCTTAACAATTAACCTGGTTTTCCTGGAAAATCCTAAAACCTAACAATTAGACTACTCAGACATGATAACGCAAACATAAATCATCGAAAGAGTAAACATTGCAAAATTTGAAAACCGAATTGTATATAAAAAGAATCAGAGTTCAGAAATCTCCTCGAATACAAAGTAGATCCCTTCTCTATGAAAATCTCTGTAAAAACTAATAATTGTTTCCCTCTAAAATAAATAAGCCAAAAAGGCTTTTATAGTCTCGAAATAAAAGGAAAATAAAAACCCAATAAGAAAAACTAATAAGTCTTGAGGACGAATGTGTCTTTTTTGCTTGAATTTACTCTTGTTCGTGTAAAGGGATCGATCGATCTATTGAAGGATCGATTGATTTGTGCTTCAAAAGGGATTGATCGATCCAAGTGGGATCGATCGATCTGAATTTCCGTAAGTTCTCCAGGAGCTTGGATCGATCGAACTCTTCATATTTGCAAGTCTAGATCGATCATGCTTCAGCCTGGATCGATCCTTCCGTCTTCATTTAGTCCGTTTGCACCTGAATTCTCCTGAAAACCATCCTTTTCGCTCCACAACGTCCCAAACACCTAGAATCGTTAAAAACATGATAAAAACAAGGGAAACACTCAAATAATGCCAAATAGTAAGTATAAAATACCCACTATGCAGCATTAAAATCGAGTAATATCAAGGACTACGAGGCAGAACTACACAGATTAAACACTAGAATAACCACAGATTTATGTGTCACACATGTAAATGGTGTGGCAGTGTATGATTATTTCTACATTTGTTTTGAACAATTGCGTAAGGTTTGGAAAAGTTGTTGCAGACCAATAATAGGTTTCGATGGTTGTTTTATGAAATGAGACTTGAATGGTGATCTCATTGCTGCAGTATGTAGAGATGCTGACAATAGAATGTACCATTTGCATGAGGTTTTGTGAGGATAAAAATAAAGACATACGGAGTTGGTTTTTAAAGAAACTAAAGATAGATCTTAGTTTCGGAAACAGAGAAAAACTGACATTCATCTTTGACAAACAGAAGGTAAGAACCTTCTTATGTATATATTTATTACTCCCTCTGTATCAAAATAATTGATGTTTAAGGTTTTTGCACACTGTTTAATAAAACACAAAAAAACATTTAATTTATCTAATTTCTATAAAAATCACATTAATTATAGCCAATTTAGCCAATCAAAAATGGTTCTGCAAAATATTAATGACAAATAGCTTTAAAGTTTTGCATAGAAACGCAAAAACATCAAATAATTTGAAACAAAAAAATTTATCTAAAACATCAATTATATTGATACGGAGGGAGTAATAATTAAAAATTTTCACTTGCTTGTGTTTACAGGGTCTGGTTATTGCCATTCAAAATGAATTACCGAAGGCGGAATAGTCTTACACATATACATCAATGGGAAGAAACTTGGTTCTCAATGTTAAAATACAATATCCTTTTCTGGGAAGTGACTTACATTTACACAAAGAGAGAGTTTGAGGAAAAAATTGCATTTGGTCCAACAATATAATTTGGTTGAATATCAAGCATTATTGGACACATAACCGAATAATGGTGCAAAGATTTATTCTCTCACTGTCAAAATATTCATGATAACTTATAAGTGGGTTTCAATAGGATAATAATAATGGGAAGATCGAAGCCTATTTTTAATTGGGAAAAAAGTTGAAATAAACCTGAACTTTCAAATCGCGGAATTTTAAACCATAAACTCTTAAGTGATCCAATTAAAACATCAACTATATGTTGGATTTCGATTTAAACATATATTTTCCTTGACTGATCCAAATTAGACATGAGAATAGTCAACCGTTAAATGAGTTTAACAGAAATTTAACGTTGACTTTTCTTTGAGTTAAAATGACTTAGTCAACATAAAATGTGTGTTTTAAATGGCTAAATTAAAAAATTTAGTGATTTAAATGGCTCTTTGAAATTTCATATTATTTTTGTCTTATCTTAAAAGTTCTAAGTTTTTTTAGCATAAAACCAAAAATTTTATTTTTGTCATAAAGTTGAAAAATCAAGATTTTTTTATACTATTTTTTACTTATTTATTTTGTAAAAATATTGTTAGTGCAAAATTATATGTTTGAATTATGTAGATTTAAATTCAAGCTCTTAATTAACTAGAAATCTATTTAGACTAATCATACAAATAAAATAATTACTTAAACTATATTTATTTTTCAATCATGTATTTTTATTGAATTATTTAGTATCTTTTATATATATATATATATATATATATATATATATATACATCATGAATCATTTAGTTTGAATTTAAATCAAAATCAATGCAAAAATGTACATTTAAATTATATAGATTTAATTTCAAGCTCTGAATGTACTAGAAATTCAGTTGGATCAGTCATACAAAATAAAATAATTATTTCAACTAATTTTCACAATTATCTAGTATATATATATATATATATATATATGATTATATCTTAGTACATTTAAACTCTTTATTTATATTTCTTATAGGTTTTAATGATAGTGTGTGTATCAATTATGTGCAAACAAATTGTTTGCACTTATAATTCAAAATTTGCATAACATAAGTGGAACAAAATGAAATTATATACATATATATATAATATACTAAATAATTAAATAAAAATACATGATTGAATAATGAATATAGTTTAAGTAGTTATTTTATTTGTATTACTAGTCGAAATGGATTTTCTAGTCAATTAAGAGCTTGAATTTAAAATATATATAATTCAAACATATAATTTTGCACTAATGTAATTAAAATATGTTTACAAAATAAATAAGTAAAAAATAGTGTAAAAGATTTTGAATTTTTCAACTTTATGACAAAAGATAAACTTTTCGACTTTATGCTTAAAAAACTTGAACTTTTAAAATGAGACAAAAAAAAACCTGAACCTTTAAAGAGCCATTTAAATCATTATTTTTTTTAGTTTAGCAATTTAAAACATGTATTTTATGTTGACTAAGCCATTTTAACCCAAAGAAAAGTCTCCGTTAAACTCGGTTAACGGTTGACTATTCTTATGTTTAATTTGGATTAGTCAACGAAAATATATGTTTAAATCAGAACTCCATAAATAGTTGATGTTTTAATTGGATCACTTAAGAATTCAGGGTTTAAAGTTTCGCGATTTGAAAGTTGAGGGTTTTTTCAACTTTTTTTCCCATTTTTAATTTGGTAGATAATACTTATTAGACAGGAAAGGGAAACATTTCCACCATTCTTTGTTTGAAGTGGGTTGTTTTCAATATTGTGTTGGCCCATTAAAACGTTTCTTATCCTCTTAAACAGCCGCCGGTGGTTTGCTTGTACTAAATGTCAGTTTGACTGCGATGTTATCGACATTGCAACCGCCGCGTTCTCTCTCTCTCCTCCCTCTTCGGCGATTTCAGAACTCTAAACCTATTGTATGTGCAGCGGCATCTTCCCCTGTAGTGAATGTAGACGCTTCTGTCTCTCCTCCACAATCCCAGATTCTCAGCACTCGCCGCTCTCTCCTTTCCGGCGAAATCACAGCTTCCGAGATTGCCAAATCTTACCTCAACCGTATCCGTCTCACTGAACCGCAGCTTAAATGCTTCCTTCACGTATCGGAGAATGTTCTCAAGGATGCCCAAGAGATCGACCAGCGAATTGCGAGAGGTGAAGAACTAGGTCCTCTCGCCGGGGTTTTAATCGGCGTAAAGGATAATATCTGCACGGAAGGTATGCCTTCTACTGCCGCATCACGTATCTTAGAGCATTATCGTCCGCCGTTTGATGCGACGGTGATTAAGAAGATCAAGGATTTGGGAGGGCTTGTAGTTGGTAAGACTAATATGGATGAATTTGGAATGGGAAGCACAACTGAAGCTTCTGCTTTTCAGGTTAAAAATCTTTAAGTCTTTTATGATTTAGGGTTTAGTAATTACTCATCTCTGGTTTGGTTAAAGGTAACAGCGAATCCATGGGACCTGAGCCGTGTTCCAGGAGGATCATCAGGAGGTTCAGCAGCAGCTGTTGCAGCAAGACAGTGTATGGTGTCACTTGGTAGTGATACTGGTGGAAGTGTGAGACAGCCAGCTTCCTTTTGTGGTGTTGTTGGTCTTAAGCCAACTTACGGTCGTGTCTCTAGATTTGGACTTATGGCGTATGCATCTTCATTGGATGTGATTGGGTGCTTTGGCTCTACAGTTGCTGATGCTGGCACTCTTCTTCATGCTATATCCGGGTATGACAGGTTCGACTCTACAAGTAGCAAACACGTAAGGCCTCTTGTGTTAAATTTTACAGAAAGAATAATTTTGTTTCCTAACTCAAAAAAGCATCTTCAGGTTGTGCCTGAGTTCCAATCCCAGTTTCCTTCTATGGATCTATTTGAATCTAAACCACTAAAGGGAGTGAAAGTTGGTATAATTCGCGAAACACTTGAAGAAGGTGTTGATTTTGGAGTGAGATGTGCAACTCAGGAAGCTGCTTCTCACCTAGAAGCATTGGGTTGTGTATTAACAGAGGTTTCTTTCTTTTAAAATTCCGTAGTCTCATCACTTGTTTTGTGTGAAATACATCAGTGCGATTATTCAGGTATCTCTTCCTTCATTCTCTCTTGGACTACCTGCTTACTATGTTATTGCTTCATCCGAGTCATCTTCGAATTTATCTCGTTACGATGGTGTCAGGTAAATATTTAAATTTATATTCCATAGTTATTTTGACTTTGGAATGATACTTTTTTGTTGGAAATGAAGATATGGGAATCAAGTTACGGCTGATGAGCTCAATAAGCTGTATGAATATTCCCGTGGAGAAGGATTTGGCATGGAGGTAAGATATCTGAAATTACTCCATCTGATCTGAGTGAGATTTGATATTAATAAGAGAGAGTTTAGGTGAAAATGAGAATTTTAATGGGAACATATGCACTCTCTGCGGGGTACTACGACGCTTACTACAAGCGAGCTCAACAAGTAAGCTACAATCTTCAAGTTGCAGTCATTTCAATGGACCTTTTTTGATCGGTAATGTGTTTGTGTAGGTAAGAACATTAATTAGAAAAGACTTCAAAGTGGCATTAGAAGAGAATGATATACTGATATCTCCAGCAGCTCCATCTGCTGCATACAAGATTGGTGAAAAGAAAGATGATCCATTAGCAATGTATGCTGGAGACATTATGACGGTATAAAATGTTTCCAAGTTTTCTTTAATCGAACATAAGACTGTATAATATGAGATTCGATGCAGGTGAATGTGAATCTAGCGGGGCTTCCTGCCATTGTAATACCATGTGGATTAGTCGAAGGAGGTCCGTCCGGTTTACCAGTTGGTCTCCAAATGATCGGTGCAATGTTCGATGAGGTTTGTTATTATCCTTACTTTATTTTTATTTTAATTGATTTCGATTTGATTGTTTTTTTTTCTTCTTTTGTTATTTGGTTTTTAGGAGAAATTGCTGAAAGTGGGTCACATATTTGAGCAAACTCTTCAAGGTTCAAGCTTTCTTCCTCCTTTGTTAGCCAATTTAGTGTAATATAAAAACTACGAAGGCTCTTTTTAGTTAAGGCAAAGAGGAATTATTTATGTAGTTTGAATTTGATTTAATATGTATATTACAATTGCATTCATGCACTTGATTATTGTTGAATCATGATTGATTTTTTAATATATGTATATTTTTGATTATTATGAATTAAATGAGCTGAGAAGAAAACAAAGAATGTCCTCCAGTTGTACCAACACGTATCTCTTAATAAAGGGTCAAGCATTACACGTTTCCTAGTTATTATACAGTATTTTAGAAAATAGCATTTAATTATGCAAACATATTAAAATCCTACAATCTAGTGGTCCATGCGAATATCTGTTACATGGGTGGATCTTAATAACACCTATTAACTATCCAAATTATCATTTTTTCCCTAAAATATTTTAGAAGAAATCATATGTTTTTTTTGTAATGTTATACTAAATCATATGTTTACCTATAATTATTATGCATACATATTAAAAAAACCTGCGATGAACAAGATACCCTTTCCATTTTTAAAGAATGTTACTTTAGATTTTTCAAACAGATTTAAAAATTTTAATTTTCATAAAAATTGCATTAAGTATTCTAAATTAACTAATATAAACAAAGTGATGCAATTATTCTATTTTTAAAAGAGTGTTATTTTAGCTTAAAATTTCTGTTAGAGAAAAAAAAAATATCATTTTAAGTTTTCCATGCATAATTTAAGTGAGTTTGACTTTTCTGACCAATAAAATAATTGTATAATTTTTTTTTTATTGGTTGATTTAGAATCCTTAATGCAATATTTATGGAAAACTTAAATTTCTAAATCTATGTGAAAAATCTAAAATAACACTCTTTTAAAAATTGAGAGAGTAGTTGTGTTACATTTATTACTTTGTTATTAAATTAGAGATTAAATTTGGTCATTTTTATTGCGAGTGTATTTTTTCTGCCATCATAGTGTAGTGGTTAACCACATTTTCAGCTATCCCATTAGAAGGATTGAACCACATAGTGAATTTTTAGAGAATTTACCATTAGGGTAATTGATAGAGAGGCGGAAGCTATGAGTCGATTAGAGGGATAGATTTGTGTATACTCTACACCGTGTTTCGTTAGAAACTCGTTTGTGAATACTCTTCACTGTTCTTCGTAAGAAGATCGTTCAAAAACCAAAACTTTTATTAATAAAATCAATGATTAACCTAAACAAACTAATGACCTTTTATGGGCTCGTAAACTCTATAAAAAACCTATTCCTAATTGGATTAGGACTTATAACACCGACTTAATAACTTAATAAACGAACACACGCAAAGCACATGCAAAAAAAAAAAAAGAAACATCACGTGACTTTCAATACAAGTCACGTTAAAACCAAACCAATGTAATTTAAAAATCAAATAAAACTAAAACTAATGTGTGATTCTTATGCTGCATCAGTCTCTCCAGGTGGGACAGGATTCGACCCCGAATCCTTTCCCACGGCGTTGTCCCCACGAAAAGGCAACATATGACGAACATTAAAAACGTCTGATGAACTCGATAAGCATTGGGGTTAATCTGTTGCAACACTTCGACCGGCCCAATAGTGCGTTGCTTGAGCTTGTTGTACTCTCCTGGAGGAAACCTATCTTTAGTGAGCACAACCCATACGAGATCGCTAGGCACAAACAACAATTTTCAGCGCTTAACATCAGCATCAGACTTGTACTTCGCGATGTTGCGTTCGAGCTGATCATGACCTGAATCATGGGTCTTACGTAAGTCTGCGACGAAGTCCACAACATCACCATGATGTTGAGTCAAATCAGGAACGATAAACAAGTCCAAAGGAGCACGAGGTATTATGCCGTAGACGACTTGAAAAGGGCAAAAACCAAGTGTCCGATTAAGAGCATGGTTATGAGCAAACTCAGCTTGGCAAAGCTTGACATCCCAAGATTTAATATTATCCCCCACTAAACAGCGAAGTAAATTTCCCACGAACCTGTTAGTCACCTCGGTTTGGCCATCGGTTTGAGGATGATATGCAGTGCTCATGTCTAAACTAGTGCCAAGCAAACGCCACAAGGA
>OVBE01012871.1:0-13082 GCA_900406425.1 Iberis pinnata
TAAATAAATAAATATATATATATATATATATATATATATATATTATGATACTTTATATATTTTAAATATATATTATATTATTTTAATAAAAAACTTTTAAATATTTTAATTTGTATTATTTTAAAATATATACATTTTTATTTATTAAAAAAATAAATTTAAATATACTTTTATATTTCTTAAAAATATTTTTGTTTATAAAAAATCAGTTTTTAAATGTATTGAGCTTTTAAAAAAAAAAATCAGCTTTTTTTTTACTTTTTAAAGTTTTGGCTACGGATCCGAATATTTTCAATAACCCCAGATATCTGGATCCGTCCCACCTCTAATGAATGCATCACCATCTCTCCAACCCGAGCAAAACTCAATTTTCTTCACCTTTCCAACTCAAGCGAAACTCATTGTCTTCACCTCTCCAACCTGATTCAAGTGTTGTGAGTCTTGTATCCAAACCCTTAAACTTCTCCTTCATTTCGTGAAAGCCTTTTTGCATTGCTTTCATAATCTTCCCCTCAAGCTCTTTCATTACTTTCACAAATTCCGATTCTTTTAGAACCTCATATTACCTTGCAACGTTTTCACCTTCACCTTGTGCCTCTTCAATCATGCTTGTTGCTCGAGAATTAACATCCAACTTATATAGGTCTTCCCACCATATAAGTTTATCAGATGCAATACATTTCTTTCAACTATAAACGATCAGGTCCATCTCGTCATTTGCATCTTCTTCCATGATGCGAGCTATCATTAGAGATTCATCCACACTTGGCCAAAACACTATGAATTTCCTCTGAATTATAAGCACAATAATTTAAAAAAGTTAGAACATAATTAATCACAAACTTTTCTTTTCCCTAATGTTGTATTTATGTCTTCTAATGAAAATCCTTTCATATAACTAATTTTCTATTTTCCTTTGCACATTCCCGGACACTCACTATTGGTGGTGAGTACATCTTTTCGAAAGTGTTTCTTCAAGTACGGAATGCACTCAAAAGTAGGAATCTTCATATTATAAAATAGCATAATACAAATTATAGAAATTGTAAAATAAAATTAAAAACTAATGCTATTAATTAAACAATTAAATCTCTTTGAACAAAAATCACATACCTCCAATGGAACTATAAATCTCGGAAAACACAATGTCGACTGTACCTTCCATTTGAAATGCCTCATCAAAGGGTAAGCTTCATGTACTACATCTTCATATGTTAACCTCCCCCAAGGAAAATCTTCAGCTGTCTCCAAATTGTTACTTATCCTAAGCGTGAAACTATCTACGCACCCAACCCTTTTCTTCCCTCTAAGGATCGTGCTCAAAAAGAGGAAAATCGCCATCTTTAATCTATATTCACAAGGTTGCATAGTCAACACTTTTTTGCTCACATCATTTGTCGAAATCTTGGATCTTCTTCCAAAATACCTATCGACAGACACGAAACTCCCTAACTGCTCATAGTTTTGTGGTAATCTATGACAATATAGCCCGCTTTGGAGACCATGTTCTCTCAGCGAGTATCGGATTGGCCCACCATTGACTACAAACCAACACTCTTTCTCCTTATCCACTTCTGCCGTCCGAAGAAAGAGCATCCACATTCCCTGAACTTTATGGTTTGTGCTTCTTGGCTTGTGCCATAAGTGCTTGAATTGTGGATGCTCCAAAAACCATCTTTTTCACCTTCATTGAGTGTTTCTTCTAATACACTCAATATGTTATTGTCATCGCACTTTGATGAAAACTTGTGTAGTTCCTTGTACTCGGTGTGATTGAAGAAGAAATTTAGAGGTTGAATAGGTTCCACTTCTTCCTCAGGTTCCTGAAATTACACAATAAATGTGAGTTGTGGCCAATCATACATAGTTGTACGCATTTGTACATAGTTGTATGCAGTTGTGTATAAGATTACGGTTTCTAATTTTTTTCATAGTAAATTAAATTTTCCTAGTTGTACATGTGAGTACGATGGCGGGATTGATGAACTAAAGGGAAAATGTCTTTGGATCGCTTATTGTTCACAAGTTTCTTCTCTTTCATCACCTCTAATATCCGGTGGTGAGTTGGATGAACTATAAAGAAGATTAGTCTTATTCTTCTTACTATTTAGACCATTCTTAGTATGAGAAGGCATTACCTATATTAAGAAAACCAAAAAGTTTCAAACATATAATTTCATCCACAACATAATGCAATAAAATCAGAGAGTTTCAACACAACATTATGCACAACATAATACAAGAACGTAATACACACTAATAAAAGTGTCAAACATAGCATTTTCTATAAAGACATCTAATGCATACATTTTCTTTTATTCGATTAATCTCCTTGTTATGTTGATTTTCTTCAATAAAAGTGTCAAACATCTAATGACATGCATTTTCTATAAAGATATTTGATATAAAAATCTAAATTTGACAAGATGAAGAAGTTGTTGTAAATTTTTTTCTCTTCTAAGAAATAATATAGAAACTTAAGGTTGTTGAAACTGATTTTAGAACATAAATATGGGAAACAACAAAACAAAAAGATGCCACCAAAATACATGGTACTCAAAATACAACCACCATTCAAGAAGAAACAATCAAATATACTTGATACTTATAATACTTTTTTTCATAATCAAATATGTTTTTTTTTAACTTAAATTCCTACACTAATTTGTTAGATTCTCCTATCCTCATAAAAATCTGACATTTCGAAAAACCCTAATTTCATGAAACTAACAATTTTCTTCATATTTAGATGAAAAACCCCAATTTTTCATCATATTTAAATATTTCTAACTAAATTATCAATTTTTATTTCTCCTTAAACTGATAAAAAACACATAGATAGCTTAAAATAGACTTACTTATAAACGAATTCAGACTCAAGAAAAGCTCCAAATATGCTTTAAAACTCGTGGATAAATCCTGTAAAAAACCTGGAAGAAGAGAGTAGAGATCTTGTTGAAGAAGATGGAGAAAGAAATAAATATGAGAAAGGGGAAAGTGAAAACGAGTGGAAAGAGAAAGAATGGACGAGACCCATTTACCTGAAACTAATATGGTTAAATTCTGTAGTTTGTGATATTTTTATAGGTTTTTTAGTTTTTTAACTCATTTTTAACAAAAAAATATATTGAAATTAACGTAAATTATAAGAAAGGTCTATAAGGAAAAGATATAGAAATGGAAAAATAAGAATTTGACCCGAGAAAAAAAAAATCACTAAATTTACAAAGAGATTGAGATAGTCATTCTAAATTTTTAAGAGGACAATTGATAACTGTTTGTGTGAAATGATACGAATATTTTCATGTGAATACGAAAACGTGCATATTTTATATTAAAATAAGAATTCTAAGTAATTTTGTGTAGGAGTAAAAATCTGACTCGTTTTCTCTATATACTATTCAACGAAAACCTAGATCTGTAAATTTCACTGGCGGCATCGCCGTGACTATGGTGGCATTACTGTGACTATGCCAGCGTCACCGTGACTATGCCGACGTTGCCGTGACTATGCCGGCGTCGCCGTGACTATGTCGGTGTTGCCTCCCTTCCTTTCCTCTTATGGCTTTTGTAAATATTTTTCTTTCTTTTCGATTTGGCGTGTTCGATTTCATCTTCCTTGGTGTTTCTCGTTCCAAACTAGGCGGAGTAGAGCTTCGGTTGGTCGGTGGTTCGGGTGAGTTCTTGTCGGATCTTGGTCGTCGGTCCGTTTTTGGACCACAGTTTATGGCATTTCTATGGCCGACTCTGCTTTCCTGATCTTGTGGCTCTTCAGAGCTTTTCTGCCTCTCCGCTTCCCTTATCTTCTCTACCACCTTTGCCAGTCTGATTCCTCTTGATGGTTAAGTTTGGTATGTTCAATCTCTTCTTGATTTGGGTGTTAGATTCCGGTAGCTCTTGCCTATGCCTTTGCAGATATTTGTAGAGTTTGGTGGTGGCTTGGATCGGGTTGTGGTTTCTGGCTACTTCTTGTCTGGTTTGTTTTCCTGGCCTTGGTAGTGTCTTTTGTCTGCTTGGTTTTGCTTTCTTCCCGTTTGTTTTTTCTTGGTGGTGTGTCAGTGCTTTTCTTTCCACTCCGGTTTGTTTTCTGTGTCTTGCTGCAATATTTGCCGATCAGAGACAATGACTGGGACATATGAACTAGGTGGTAGACTGGTAGCTTTCGGCCAGATATGCTCGCCTCTTTTCGCTCTCTCGGCAGCGCACGTTGTCTCCGGTTTGGTGTCGGGTTCTCGCGGTGGTTTAAGTGGTCGGTCTCTTGCTTGTCAGTTGGTGTGCAGATCTTTTTGGTTCCAGTGGGGGTTTACTTCTCTGTTGGCCTGGGTTCCGGCTTTGCTCAGTTATCGATCTTTGTCTCGGCCTCTTCTGTATGTCAGAGTTATTAGTTCCTAGAGTTTCTGATCGAGTCATCTTTTGTCCCCGTTCTCGGTTGCGGTGACTTTCCAATGTTGTTTCTCAGTCTTGCCAGGAAGTTAGGTGTCTCTTTCTTCCTGGCACAGCTTCCACGTTTCTTATGCTCTGCTTTGTCAGATATTTCTTTAGCTCCTCAGTTTTCTGAGGTTCTTCGCTATGTTCTGTCAGCTGCTTGGGTCTATTTGGTTGGTTTTCGTCTGCCATTAAAGTTGGTATCATTAGTGTGAATTTTTGTTTTTTACTTATTTGTTGAATTGTCTGATGTGGTCTATGACTCCGAAGATTTATAGTTTTTCTGTCGGCTTTGGTACTTTTTTAATGATTGTTTTTGTTGTATTGTATCTTTTGTATACTGTTATCTTAAATCCATTAGATGGAAGAAAAAAATTGTGTAGATGGTGAATAGTTAGATGATGAACTATTCATTAAACAGAGTGTTTATCTTCCAAATTAATAATTTTAAATGAACATATTTCTAATTAAAAAAATAGTAAAAGAATCCAATTTCACTATTTTACAAATGTTTCAACTACCAAGTAAATCAATTCCTTTGTAATACAAATATATTCTTTTACTGTATATATCAAATCAATTACAATGCTTGTCAATCTCATTGTATTTGCTTCATTTACAAGCTATATATATATATATGTCAGTTTGCTATGTTACGTGTACAACAATCCTCACTACAACGACCGTCAAAATCCGATCAACTCTTAAAGCTCGTCATGAGCAATTTCAGTTTCTGCCAAATACTGAGTTTGGTGTAAGCTCTTGTCCTCATGAGAATCTAGACAATCCGCAGATGGATGAACCACTCCATAACCAAACCCTTCAGCTGAGTTACAATATGCTTCCACTTTTCCATTTTTGCCTTCCAAATTCACATTGTTGAGCACAATGTGACTGCAAGGGACTGAGTCACTACATGCAAATTTTATTGCTTTTGCACTTTTTGTAGTTCCGGTTATGTTCCTGTACATGATCTCAGTTATATGAACAGCCGATGTCTGCAAGAAACATGGGGGAAAATTGACCAAAGATTACTTTCTTTGTTTCTTGAACTCAACGCAAGTCAAATGGCTTAGTGAAAAAGTAACCTGGTTTTGACAAGTTGATGGCGAATCGCAGTAAAATTGATCGATTAGAATGGGATTTGCAACGTCTTGCATTACTACATTCTCAAAACGTACACCCTTAACGTATCCATTACCTCCCTGTTTCAAGATTTCATCTTTTTCAATAATCTTGAAAGACAAGCTAAAGATCAAGAATTGAGATTTTTGACCTGCCATGTCTTGATTCTTAGACCATTAGTTGTGTTCTTGAGAAACGCAGTGTCCAACACAATTGCTGTGACTGTTCCTGTCGAGTTTCCTTTTCCAAGGCTTCCAATACTACAGTACCAGAAGTTTTGATTTGAGAACATTTTGAAACTAGAAAAACGTTTAATTCGTTATCGCTTACCTGATTCCATGACCTGGTCCGCAATAGATCTTCTTCATCTTTATCCGAGCGCTTGCATCCACAATTGAGATGCAATCATCTCCTGTTATCATGATTTTAAGCTTAATGTTTTCATACATAACTGATTAGTATTTTTCTGAGTACAATATAAGAGACCTGTGCTGATTTTACTGTCTTGGATTACAACATTAGTTGATGCAGTAATATGAATCCCATCAGTGTTGGGACTATCTCCTGGAGATGTGACCATAACTCTAGAGATTCTAACTGTATTCGACCTAGATATGATCAAATGCATCTGTTGGCTGTTCTTAATTGTTAGTCCTCTCACATACACACTTGAACTTGAATCTATAGTTAGAGCCTGTGATTACAAAGACTTGCTTTTTTAAAATAAACCAAACAGAAATTTATGTCGTTGAACACAAAAGAAAGGAAGATATTCATACCGTTGGTGCGCCTATGCAAGGCTACAAGAAAGATATGTGTAAAAATTGTTAAGTTTTAGAACTGATAATTGCATTATAAGTAATATGTATAGAAGAAGATGTTACATTAGACTTATTCTTCTTGCAAGAATTAGCCCACCATTTGGAACCTGAACCATCTATAACTCCATTTCCTTGGAATATAACTTTTTCAAGTTTTAAAAATTTAAGCCAAACCCTTTGGAATCTTGGGTCCCATTGGCTGGGATCATCTGGTGCCACAATTGTTCCATCAATCTATAAAAATCAAGTTCACAAACATAAATGCATAAGATAATATGTATACCAATCAAAACAAACAAGAATAAAGAACTTAAAAAGTGTGTTTTTTTGACCTGAATGATTAAATTTTCTTGACATGGACCATTGAATTTAGTTGCATTAACTAAATATCGCCTTCCTTGTGGAACCAATAACACTGATCTTGGTGCAGAGCAAGCTACCTCCCAAGCGCTTACAAATGCCTGATTATAAACAGAACATTGCATAAGCTAGAAGTGGTTTTAGTCCGTGGTTTCGAGCCATAAATATGTCAAACTCACCTGAGTATCATCAGAAACTCCATCTCCAGTTGCATTGAAGCTATCCACATTCACCACATTCTTACCAGAATTTTGACTTGTAATCGAAGAGAAATCAAATTCAGTCATATTATCTTCAGCATCATCCTGAGGCACAATGAGGTTCTCAAACTTCCCAAGAACATCAAGCTCTCTGTATGCTGTTTCTCCTGCAGCTCCATTAGAAGCTACCATTAACAGAGCCATCAAGGAAACAATCAAAGGTTTATTCATCTGTTTGTTTGGTTAAGTAATGAATATTATTTTGATATGAGATGATAGATGAAGTTGGATTTATAAGCAGAGTAATTAAGGGGGGATATTTGTATTGGCTTGGCTTAAAAGTAAATGAAGAAAAGCCCTTATCTTTTCAACACATCTAAACTTAAAGCACAAGGTATTTAACTTTTCACCTTTTTTGCTTTACTCCAAAACCTCTACATATATTTTTCCTGGTCAATGCTACTCTTCGTGAAATCTAGAAGATAATATGAGACAAGGACACATAAATATTTTGTGCTTTTTACGTCAATATGTCATTTTTTAGACCATAGTTTAGGAAAACGAATTATAAAATGCCCCAATGCATAGAGCCCTAGATGCTAACGAGCCGGGTTTGAACAGATATGTACAATATATACGTATTGCGCTTGATAATTTTATGGGCCTCATAATTTTCAAGAAGAACGAATATTATAGATAATTTTGCGGAAGAAAAATATAATAATAACTAATTTCAAAAAACTTTAAATCATTGTTAATATCGATGTTATCTATTTTTATGAACATATATATTTTCAGCAATTTTTGTTCGCGTTTATTTCATTATGGTCTAATATTTTCATTTCGTATTTGATCTTAGATTTTTCAGGTCCATGCATTATGCTAAAATAAATGATTCCTACAGCTATATTGTACTATTAAAAAACTACTTGCTTAATATGGAGATTGATACCATTGTTAAACGAAAACTCAAGGTCCAACTCTCTAAGCGAAGCTACTAATAGATCTTACTAACCATACCAATAATATGTTTCTCTAGCTTTATCTTTATCATACTCAAGACAACTAAACGAGATATAAGATTAAACAAAAGATGATACCTCTGGTAAACAAATTTCAAATTAGCATAACCAATTATATATGAATTTGTCATCTCCATCATTAATTCATTATGCGTTGACATTCACAAAAGTATCCATCAAGGATCTAAGTTCCTGTCATATTCATTATGTATCATAATTTTTATGTACTATTTGTACATTCTTTATCTAATGTTAATTTAAGTCTCTTTTAGTAAATTCTATTATATAAAAGAAGGTGTTTAAAGTTTTTTAGGCTAACCATGTCAGATTTCTCAAACTGCTACATCATGAAAAATAAGCTTTCTCGATTTTAAAGATTTGTCAAAAAAATACAAAAACAAAAAACTAATAATTTCTCCTCTTCCATGGAAATCCCAAACGACCTCGCACTATTTACACGACTTCTTCGTCTCCGAGATTTCGCAACGAAAATCAAAAACTTCTCATCTCCTCTCTGATCAAAATCGTCAACAACGATTTAGGCAAGCTCTTCGTTAATGGAATTTCCTAATCGGGTATTGAAAATCGGTAGAAAAAATGGAAATTTTGATATTCTTTGTGGATAGCGATTGTGTATCTCTTGGATTTGTTTCGTTGTAGCTACGGTTTATATAATTTATAAATCTTGAAATGATTTTTGGAGTTTAATTCGAAGAACTCTGATTTTTGTTTCTTTTCTATGTAGACTTGGGAAGTAACGGTGACACAAGGTGGGATCTAAAGTGGATCAAAGAGAGGTCATCGGTTCAGAAACCAACACATGAAGGTCCATTGATACACATCGAGGTCCTCGGTTCCGAAACCAACACATGGATGATGTCAACGCAAAGGTATGGCTTAAGCAGAGGTGAAGTTATGAAACTTTACTTCTTCTTCTTTCTTTTGGTATGTTTATCTTCTTGAGGTTTGGTTTAGTATATTGATTTTGATTTTGTTATTCTCAAGTAATTATCATGAGTTTTTTATGTCTCTCTTTTTCGAGTTATTTTATATGTATGTGTCCTGCAATCTTGAATTTGAAGGTAGTTGTGATGTTTATATATTTACTTTAAAGTTTCTATTTTTTTTTGTGACATAAATTTTAACCTCCTAAAGCATGGATTAAGATATTAAATATATAACAATTATAGATATTTATTAGTTAAAATTATATCAGGCGAGACTTTACCTCATTTACGTTATATATGATTGTGGTTGTTTGGTAGGATTATATACCAATTGTGTTCGACAATTTCAGTTATGTTGATTGTTGAGGTTATACATTAGTTATACCATATATGCTAAGCCTTAGCCAATGATCTTCAAAGTTGTACTGTGATGATGAGTTTCTGTGGACAATGCAACACATTGGAGACAAGTGGAAATCTTTGTCAGATGTTGTATGTTCTCTGAACTGTTTCATTAGTGTTATGAACACATATGTTACGTTTCTTAAAAGCCCGTCTAATATGTGGGTTATCCAATAATTCGGGTAAAAACTCCTTATGATGCAAAGGTTGAGAAACAGGTAATATTGAATGTCAATTTTAAAATTGTTAATTATTTGAGCCAATGACTAATCATGGTACATGTGATTTTTAGGAGGAAGGTCCAAAGGAAGATGAAGGATCCGATAAGTTAGTTTCATATGTTAATGATGATGATGAGGATGGTAGTGAGTGGTAAATGGTTGATTTGTTTGAAGTTAATTTACATCATTGCATATGAAGAGTTGTGTTTAAACTATGTTACTTTGTGTTTAATTTAATACAATGGTATAAATGAAAATGGAATACAACAATAAAAAGATGCATGGGATTTGATGCAAGGGGTATGAATTTCGATGAGCCCATCGCAACTATGATTATATACGATGAATTTGCGAAAGCCAGAGAGGAGAATAAAAAGACTTCGTAAACGTCATTCATGAATACTTTTGCCCCGTTAGAATTAGCCATAGCGTGTAAGCTGATGATTTCAGCAAGCTTCGGTTCTCTGATTCGGGTCTAACGCATCGGTGCAAGGGTGGAGAGAAATTGAGCACTTACTAAAAAAAATGGGTAGGGAACATATAGCAACACTATAATGGTGGATGATTAGGGGTTGCCAATTCGATTACTTTGCAAGATATACAAATTCCAAGCGTTATACGTGTTGGCACTACATTGGAGAATCCAGGGTTAGGTTGAAGATTATCTAGATCAAGAAATCAACACCTCCAAGGTAAAGTTGTTTTGATTTATTTTGTTTTAATTGGGCCATTGCTCACGATGTTCAATGTTTAGGGTCCTTATACATTGCCAAAGGCTACAAAGAGAGTTGGGCCTTACTAGGATTGCTGAAGAAAAGAGAATTCATAGTTAGGTTGCTGGACAATATGTTTTGAATACCAATGGTGCTTTAATCTATTAAACACATCCTCAAAGTTTATATGGTAAATTCCGTCATTTACATGTTACGAAAATATCGATGAGTTTTTTTTTTCTGTATGTGTTTTCAAGCTTTAGATTTCAAAGGGAAGAGACTACAATAAGACATAAAAGTATTTATGTTGATTGCGAGGTGCACAATAAGAGAACAAGAAAAAAACTTGATCAATATTTTCGAAAATGAAGGCATTCAACAAGATTGGCACATAAGAAAGACTTGATCCCGTTTGTTTACAAGGTATGATACTCAATTTCATATTATTCATTCTAAATGAGATTATTTGATTGAATATAAATATTGTTTACTATTCAAATTATTTTATTAGAAATCTCACGATGTTGTTGTTGTGAGCATGAATATGTAGAACCATGATCTTAAAAAATCGAATGTACTACAACAACTGCCATACGTATGGTTTAGCTAACGAAATGTTGCGAGTATTGGCCAATATGATCACTATTTTTCAAGTTATCTTAAAGATGGTCGTGAGAGTTCCTAATTGCATCATGTTACACTCTTCAAAAAGATGTGGTATATAAAATTATTGAAGATGACTTGTTAAAGAGATGGAGATGACACCAGATGAACATGAGATGATATAGAATGTGCAATTCTATACGAACACAAAAAAATCATAGTTTGGAACGTATAAAAACTCATCTATACTATTAAATTCGCTGACATTTTTGAAAATACTCTTTTGTTTCCGTGGCATTTTACAAGATATGCCACTGGAATTTTTCGAGAATTAGTTCTAACAAAAAAAATCGAGAAGGGTATTTTCGTCCACACACATTTTGAAGACGTGCGAATCTTGGATGTTTTCGGATCTGACCCGTTTTTTTAAAAAAAAATTTGAGAGGTCTCGAGTTCGATTCACCGTTTAAGCTTTTTCGATATAGTTCATTAAAAAAATTCGAGAAAACGCGCGGATCTCAAACCGGTTCGGGTGTGACCCGATTTTTAAAAGAAATTAATTGAAAGGTATTGAGATCGAATCACCATTTTTCCTAATATTTTGTTTGTTGCGTATTAAGGTAAGTAGATTTTTTTCCTATAAAAACATTTGAAAGAAAATATCTTCGAAACCCTAGTATCTTATCACTATAAATATATTATTATAGCTATCATTCTAATTCATCTACTCGAGACCTTTCAATAAAATAATTTACCTTTCAAGCTTTTGAACGTTTTTTATAATTTCTTTTATATGTCTTTTTAATTGTTCTATGATTTTGATGACCGTATTTTCTAATATACTTTTCTCCCGTTTGATGTATTTTTAATACAGAAAATGTATCGACCATCTTCTGAAAAAGCTAAGTGTATTGTTAATGAAAATGACAAGCCGGACGAAGAAAAAACAACACCGGTTAGTAACATAATTTTAAAGTTTCTTACGGTTTTATAATATTCATATTGTATATTTATTTGTTCAAATTTTTGATGTGGTTATAGGTGTCCGGAAAACGTAAGGAACCAATGTCAAATGATGAATTCGGAGTTCTCGCACAAGTGTCGTTAGCAGTAAAGAAAGCAAAGAGAGATGTTGAAAAACATTACAAAGGTGGAATGTATCGGATGAAAGAATATATGGAAGCGTATGAGAGATCGCAATATCTGTCGATTAAAGTCGTAAGAAAAGAAGCAAAAATTGCATTGCTTTTGAAGCAAGCTAAAGAGGATAACTTTGATGTCCTCAAAGAATGGGTTTACCAAGAGAATAAGAGAAAAGAATATCAATCCTGGTTTGACAAAATTGTGATTCCAAAAGTTAATTACGACAAGATGGGTTTTTCGAATATGGATAACCATCCTTAGTTTTTTTTATTAAAATTGTTATTTTATATAATTATTCTGTTTTTGTTATTTTTATTTTAATTTATATGGAATATTCTATTTTTTCTACTTAACAATCGATTAATTAGTTGAATACTTATCAAACATATTCAGATCATTATACTTCCATAAATACATTATTTATTTGGGAAATTTGTTCATATATTGTGTTTTCTTTTGCAGCTATATGTTTTTTTTTCCCGATAACTTTAATATCTTTAACAAATAACAATAATTGAATTTTTAACCATTGTTAAANAACATATTCAGATCATTATACTTCCATAAATACATTATTTATTTGGGAAATTTGTTCATATATTGTGTTTTCTTTTGCAGCTATATGTTTTTTTTTCCCGATAACTTTAATATCTTTAACAAATAACAATAATTGAATTTTTAACCATTGTTAAAGGTTTACAATATGATCGTACACAAATATCTTTAACAAATGACAATAATCGAATTTTTACCCATTGTCAAATTTTACAATATGAATATTAAGTTACAATGAATTAATTACCACCAACCTTGATTTTCCTTATTATATGATTAATAGAACTTATAAATTTAATAATAAGAAAACCATTAAATAAGTTTTTTACAAAATCTAATTTACTTTATTATAAAATTTTGCGATTGTTATATAGAAACATATTATGCCGAGATTGTCGGTATGTAAATATAGATATTCGCAAACATATATATCAATTATATATTTATAGTTAAGGAATTTATTTAATTTCCTTATTTTAAAAATATATCTAATAAAATCTTAACAATAGTATCGTTAAGGAATTTAGATATATAAATTTATTATT